>CM042176.1:53210081-53222212 GCA_023376005.1 Doryteuthis pealeii
GAATACTCAGAAGAATCCTGGAGACACGAGGAGGCTTGTTGTCTTTCAGGTTCCTGTGAAATACCATCAGTTAACGCTGATGTGAAAAACTCAAAATGAGTGAAAATAATAATAATAATAATAATAATAATCTTATTATAATGGAGATTGTGTGTTTTTCTGTCTGTAACCGAAACTATATTACTAATCGAGTCATAATTCACATAGTTATTTACATCACATTCTCCATGATCTTATCTTTATTCAAACCTTAATTGTTAATAAAATTGTTTTACATTATTAATACTGTTGACCATATCTACATACTAATAACATGCAATTGTCTTTATATATACAAAAAATAGCGGTTTACAGTGTGAATGGGAAGGCTAATTTACATATTGATATTAAAAAAATGATTTTAATAAATATGTGCTCAGTATAATTGATTTCTAATTGTTTGGTTTTATCTTATTGAATATGAGCAAAAACCTCTCCAATAAATCTTAAAAGAAATCCATTAACAATATTAACAGTAATTCTATTTTTTACTTCCTAATTTAACTAAATAGTTAAATTATGAAAATTTAGCAATGAAAGACGGGAGTGAAGAAAAAGCAAGTTTTAGTTGTTCCCCCTCTGTTTCAAATCTTTTTATCGGCATCTTATTTAGTTTCATTAGCCTTTCTAAGTTAACATAATATTTTATTTCATTAAAACTTAAATACTTGCACCCGGAGGGTGCATAGATTTGCTAGTAATAATAATAATAATAATAATAATAATAATAATAATATAATAAGAAGAAGAAGAAGAAGAAGAAGAATGCCAGAATACCAGATTTAGTATTGATTAACAAGAAAAAAAAGAACTTGCCAAACTGGTACGTATTACACAGTTCCAGCAGATCACAGGGTGAAGATGAAAGAAAACGAAAAGTTAGACAAATACTTGGATCTTACTAGAAAATTGAAACGGCCCCCAAAAGTTTAGAAAAGATGTACTGGAAATCAGAGGAAGAATTGAGACCATCCAGACAACAGCATTGTTGCAATTGGCTAGAATACTCAGAAGAGTCCTGAAGACCTTAGGAGACTTGTTATCACTCAAGCCCCAGTGAAAAACCATCGACTTATGCTGGTGTAAAAATCTCACAAGGAGTAAAATAATGATAAATTTGGATACTTGAATATGTACAAAAATTCCGACAAAATAATTTTTATGGCAAATTACCACGCACGTATGAACTCTTCCAACTATAGATAGCAGGTTCTGCTCTTAAGCGAGAGTCAATATTTCAGCGGATAGTTGATAAGACCGCCCCGCGAGTGACCTTCTCATTTATATATGTTTGTACTACTGTTCTTTGTTAATATATTTGTTTAACTTATTTCGTCTCTTGTGTCTTTATTCTGTCCCTAACTAGGCCACAACAATAATAAAATTCACCCTCAAAGCCATGGAAAATTGGAAGGTGGAATTAGCAGTAGAAGGACAAACACAAGCAGAGATGAAAATCCCTGGCGTCTATATAACAACCCAGGAGGTCTGCACGTGTACGGGGGTCTACAAGGGGTATATGGTAACTACTAAACCTTCTTAGTAACTAGAAGAAATTAATTCCACAAGAATCCTGGAGAACATGCACATGTTGATATATTTACAAAAGTCGATATTCATAAACTGATCAGCTTCATCTATCCTATTAGGAAATGTGATTCCTTGTTAAGTTAGTATTAAATATTTGCAGTTCTTTTTTCACATGTTTAGCTTATTTTACTGTTTGAACATATATGCCCGCCTAAATTCATTAATTATTAACTAATTAATTTTCAAAAATTAGGTACGACTTCAATACATAGGTACCTAAAAGTTACTACCAGTCCGGGTCAGAGTGGACCTGGGAGTAATAGGAATCAAGGAATATTCTACACTTCACACTCAGACTCTAAACCGGCCCCAAAGATTATAAAATAATATAATTTGTATCAAAATGAACCAAAAATAATTAGTTTTTTTATGCCTACAAAATTGTAAATGCTTATGTATAACGATCGAAAGAGATTTGACTGCTCTCCTAAGCCCTGTCGACTGGGGCTTTAGAAGGTAATAAAGGACTATTTGCTCGTAAATTCCTACCATAAAATAAACTGAACCCCCATTTTAAGGAAACTCATTATCACTTCTGCTATTTGTTATAGCAATGATTCCACTCAACTATAATTATTATTAATGTACAGGAGCCTAAAAATTTACAAAATTACTGGAAAAATAAACCACCTTGCGCACATGGATGATATTGTTACGTTTTTAGGGGCCATTCCTTGGCCTTATAGCAGAGTATTGAGGCCGGGTTAGCTCAGTCGGTAGAGCGTTCGGCTAGAAACCACAAGGTTCCTTGTTCGATACCGGCCCTCGCCAACTCAGCGTATGAGTAGCACAGGGATCTGTGCGGTAAAATAAGGAGCTGTTCCAGTCATCCATTCTATCTGTCATCACGTATATGAATGAAGAAGGGCCCAAGCTTTTAAATGATGCGTAGTGTGCGTCAATACCTCCAACCCACGGAGAAAAATAACCAAATATAAGTATGTCGAATTTATCCCAAACACCCTATATATATCGGGTTAGCTCAGTCGGCAGAGCGTTCGGCTAGAAACCACAAGGTTCCTTGTTCGATACCGGCCCTCGCCAACTCAGCGTATGAGTAGCACAGGGATCTGTGCGGTAAAGTAAGGAGCTGATGGTAGGTGTGGTGCTACACCTCAGATGCAAAAAACAATCTCCTTGGTCTAGCGCTAGTGAAAAGCGGATGGACTCCCTCGCTGATTGGCTGATACCGACTTTAGGCCGCCCCGACGACACGACATAGCAGAAGCGCTTATCTGGTGGAATAAAGAGTCCATCGACAATGTGAATCCTTTGATTACTAAAGTGTCCTGAGTTACTGGTAATCATATAAGTCCTTCGTGAGTATTGGTACAGATCTCGGCAATCCTATGTGTGCCCGTCCTCAAATGGTGCAGTTTTAATTATGACCAATGTGGGGGTTTAAGTATTCTATCAGGCCAGTAGCATGGTTACAAGTGATTGGTTACAAGAGTCAATCACGTGACCTTGGATAGTCTATAAATAAAGGTAGGTATTTAGAGCACATCCTATATCAAAATAATTCCAACAGATATAACAATTTTTGTCAGAAATAAAAAAGAACTGGAATCCCAACTTTTACAAAACATAAGAATATACAGCCAGAAAGGTATGCATCCAACTATTCTCCCTCCAGCTATGAGTAAATAGTAGGGCAGACTGGGCTCTTTAACCTTGAATAGGTAACCAGTCTAGGAGAAGGAACACTCTGAATTCGAAACCTGTTAAACTCCGCTTAAGAAATTGACCTTGTGTCACACTCTGCTCGTGCAGAGGGTTTGCTAGATATATACAGCCAGAATATAGGAATGGAATTTGGCATTGGATAGTGTGCTATGCTCGTGGTGCAAAAGGGAAATTGGGAAACGGATACAATCAAACAGAGATCCAAGAAAATATAAGAAAAGAGTACCCAAAACTTCTAGATACCAAGCTCTGCAGCAGAAATCTCGTCAAGGACTGTTCCCATTGTAATGTACTCTGGACCATTCTTAAAATGGACGAGTCAGGAACTCCGACGGAGGAACCAAAGGACAAGGAAACTAATGACAAAGGATTACATATGAGAGACGACATAGAAAGATTATACTAATGGGTCCACCTGTTGGCCGTGGGGTTGCGACCCATGATGCTTAAGGATGGAACTCTGGTGAATGAGCAATACATAACATGCAAAATTCCATTTTGATCCTTATTTAGGCTAGACGGGCGATCGGAGAGCCCCCCTCCGATCAATCGGCTAGTCACGTCAAGCCCTAGTACCTACTTGATTGTCCCAACTCTATTGCCCTAATAGCAAGTCCCAACTCCTATATGTGCTAGAAGGGAGTGGCTGAGGGTTTTATTGATCTGGAGCTCGGGGAATGTGGAGTACCCCTTCATCACCATATATGGTTATATAGAAAAAATGAGTTCCAAAAATGTTTAAAAATTGAGTTCTAAAAAAATCAAGTACCCATCAAGAATGAATAAAACTATTCATTCCACTCTACTGAGATCTTCATTATGTTATTCAACAGATGACAATGTTTTTTTGTTTTTTTAAAAAAAACCCATTTTTACATAATTCTACAAATTTTTTTTATCAAAATTAAAAGAATACTTTAATTTAAGTATAACAAAAAGTATATACTCTTTAAAATTTTTATCTAGATTTTCCAATTCCAAAAATTGGTGAAGTTATGTTGATTTTTAGATCTCAAAATTTGAGGCGGGTTGCAAAAAATGGCGACTTTTTATAACCTATTTTTGTTTGTAAAATGAGTTCTAGAGCTTCCCTACTACTAAAAATTGGTTTATAAAAGCATTTTTGCCCAAGGAATCTAAAAATGCCATCAAATAAGTCTTAAAGTCAACCAATTTTAAGTTATTGACGATTTCTGATTTTTTCCTAGCAAGATCAATATCCCAATGTGGCACTAGGGATAATGGCAACTGGGACTTTACAACTAGACGCAGTTATAAAATGACCCAACAAAGGTTGACATGCCGTAAAACTAACAACCAACCAACCAACCAACCACATATATTGTTTTTGAATTCCTGACATGATCCCATCTATATGTTCAATAGCACAAAATGAGTTTTAAAAATAAAATTGAGTACCCATCAGAAATGAATAAAACAAAATGTCTTTGGCATAAAATAACCCAGCAGAGGTTGACATGCCGTAAAATCCAACCAACCAACCAGCCTACC
The DNA here is from genome assembly GCA_023376005.1 of Doryteuthis pealeii. NCBI lineage: Eukaryota > Metazoa > Mollusca > Cephalopoda > Myopsida > Loliginidae > Doryteuthis > Doryteuthis pealeii. The sequence continues at coordinate 53,214,909 of CM042176.1, forward strand.
AACCAAATTGTTATTTGAATTCCTGAGATGATTCCATCTATGGGTTAAATAAAAACAAAATGAGTTTTAAAAATTTGTTAAAAAGAAATTAAGAAAATTAGGAATATGTCAAGAATGAATAAAATAAACGTCTTCGCATAAAATAACCCAACTAGGGTTGACATGCCGTAAAAATCCAACCAACCAACGAACCACCCCACCAACTACATCCGAATAAGTCCTTTCCTTGTTATTATGAAATGATACGATATTAGTAATTATTACAAATAAATCTGAATCCTTTCATAAAATAACCCAACAAAGATTGTCATGCCGTAAAATCCATCCAACCAACCAACCAACCACATATATCGTTTTTTTGATTCCTGAAATGATCTCATCAAATGAGTTTTAAAGATGTGTTAAAAAGAAATTAAGAAAATTAGGTATACCGTCAAGTATGAATAAAACAAGACGTCTTCGGCATAAAATGACCCAACAAGGGTTGAAATGCCGTAAAATATCCAAACCAACCAACCAACCAACCAGCCAGCCAGCCACCAACTACATCCGAATCAGTCCTTTCCTTGTTATTATGAAATGATACCGATATTACTAATCATTACAAATAAAACAGATCCCTTCTATAAGGCTGATAAATAACACCTCAGACAGGTTCAGTACCGTTACATTGAAACTACAGTCTCCACCCTTACGTTCCTCCATTCTCTCTTGAATAAAAACATCAAAACAACACCAATAACAGCAATAAGAACACAACAACAACAATTATTATTATTATTATTATTAATTATTATTATTATTATCATGAATCAATGAATAGGGAGTGATGTCACCAAGCTTTTAGGGTGTACTACATCATAAATTGCACTGAAGAAAAGAAGGATATGGTAGAGGTGTGGAGAGGTTGGGTGGGTGGGGGCGGTAGGGTGTGGGGTGTGGGTGTGATGGTGGAATGAAATAAGAAACCAAAAAGAAACAGCCATGAGGTGGTAATAGCAAGTTTAATATGAGTGTAGCGCAATGATGCTGGGGTCGGGCAGGGGTGGGTGTTCTGCTCGAGGGTGCAGCGGGCGGGGGGGGGGTAGATAGACTGTCGGGGATTTTCCTGCGAGAAATGAATAATAAAAGAAAAAAAAAAGAAAAAAAAAGGAAGAAGCGAAAGCAAAGACAATATGCGCCAATGTGTGTGTGTGTGAGAGAGAGAAAGAGAGAGAGAGACAGACAGACAGACAGAGATACAGAGATACAGAGACAGAGACAGGGACAGAGAGACAGAGACTCCGTGAGAGAGGGAGAGAGAGAGAGAGAGAGAGAGAGAGAGAAGACGCTGAGAGAGAGAAATGGAAAGAGAGACAGAGACAGATAGAGAGAAAGAGATGGATAGAGATATAAGACAGAGACACAGAGGGAAAGAAAGAAAGAGAGAGACAGTGAGAAAGAGATAGACAGACAGACAGACAGACAGAGACAGACAGAGATAGAGAGACAGAGGAACATACAGATAGATAGAGAAAGACAGAAAGAGATAGAGAAAGACAGAGAAGGAGAGAAATAGAAATTGACAGAGAGAGAGCGGGACTGACAGAGAGAGGGAAAAGGGAGAGAGAAAGAAAGAAAGAAGAGAGAGAGAGAAAGAAGAGAGAGATGGGTGGAGATATAAGAGGGAAGAAACAAGAGACAGAAAGAGAGAGAGAAGCAGACAGAGAGATGGAAGAGAGAGAGACAGATAGGGACTGACGACAGAGACAAATTAGGGACTGAGAGAGGCAGGACACTAAGGAGAGAGAGAGAGAGAGAAGCAGAGAGAGAGAGAGAGAGAGAGAGAGAGAGAGATGGAAAAAAGAGGTATAGATATGACAGAGACACAGGTGGGAGGGAGAGAAGAGAATAGAGAGAATGAGAGAGAAAGAGAGAGAGAGAGAAAAAAAAAGAGAGAGAGATGGAAATAAGAAGGGGAAGGAAATTTAAGACAACGAAAGAAAGAACGTAAGAAAGAAAGAATAGAAGAAAGAAAGAAAGAAAGGTACATAGAAAGAAAGTAAGAAAATATATGAAGAAGGTATGAAGGAGAGAGAAAGAAGGGGGGAAAGAAAGGATTAAGAAATAGCAGTGGAAACAGAGCCGAAGAAGGAAGAAAGAAAAGAAAATACATGAAGAGTGAGAGAGAGGGGGGGTTAGAGAAAGTTGGGAAAGAGAAAGTATAAGGAAATAGTGGTGAAAAAAATAAAGAAAAACATAAAAGAAATAAAAGGGGAAGGAAACTTAGGGTAACGAAAAAAAGAAAGAAAAAATAGAACGAAAGGGAGAAACTGGGAAAAGAAAGAAGAAAAGTCGATGTGAAAAAGAAATGTGAAAATTAAAAAGAGAATGAAAGTGAAATAAAAGAAGGAAAAGAAAGAAAAACAAGAAATGAGAAAATGAAGGATATTAAGAAAGAAAAAAGGACATTGATTTTGAATTAGAAGAAAAACAGTCAGGAAAGATAGAAAGAAGAAAAACGAATCAAAGAAAAAGAAAGAAATACTTAAGATAAAAGGAATGATTAAAGAAAAAGAAAGAAAAGAAAGAAAGTGAAAGAAAATATATGAAGAGAGAGAAAGAAAGAATGAGGAAGTAGAAGAAAGAAAGAAAGAAAGAAAGGTACACAGAAAATAATTGAAAGTAAAGAAAGAAAGAAAGAAATAAAGAAAGAAAATTATATGAAATATGAAAGCTAAGTAGATGAGAAAGAAAGAAAGAAAGAAAGAAGAAAATTTTAAGGAAAAGGAAAGAAAGAAAGAAAGTGAAAGAAAGTGAAAGAAAATATAAATGAAGAGTGAGAAAAAGAATGAATGAGGAAGTGAAGAGAAGAAAAGAAAAGAAAGAAAGGAAAGGAAGAAAAGAAAGAAAAATGATAACGAAAATGAAAGAATGCTTAACGATAAAGGTGGATGGATAAAAGAAGAAAGAAAGAAAGAAAGAAAGAAAGTGAAAGAAAATATATGAAGAGAGAGGAAAGAAAGAAAGAGAAGTGAAGAAAGATTCACAGAAAATAAATGAAGAAAGAAAGAAACAAAATATAGGAAAGTTAAGTAAGTAGATGAAAAGAAAGAAAGAAAAAAGAGAGAATGAAAGAAACTACACGAATATAGATGAGGAAAGACTAAAAAAGGTAGAAGAAAAGAAAGAAAGAAAGAAAGAAAGAAAAAGAATGAAAGAAAATATACGAAAATAGAGGAAGAAAAACTCAGAAAGTTAGAAGAGAAAAAAGAAAGAAAGAAGAAGAAAGAAGGAAAGAAAGAAAGAAAGAAAGAAAGAGAGAAAGTAAAGAAAGAAAAAGAATGAAGAAAATATACCAAAATAAAGGAAGAGAAGAGAAGAAATTAGGAAGAAAAGCGAAAGAAAAGAAACAACGTAATCAAAAAGTAAGTCAAACACCTAACGGTATGTGGGTGGGGAGGGTGTGTCAGTTATTTTTCGTAAAGGGGCGACGTCTGGCGGCGACAACATAACTATCAACAATGCGAAACATTCGGCGTTATCATTCGCCTGGTATGCAGACATCGGTGCAGCATGCAGGCATTTTTCTTGTGACTAAACAATCAACGCGGTCGCCTGCCCGTTCCTCTACATTTATGGCAGACGACAAAAGAATGGCGGGGCGCATGCGCACTTGAGTTGGCGGGAAAAAAGTGCATTTGGGAGAAAGAAGAAATTAGGTTAAGGAAAATGGAGGAAGGTAATGAAATATCTATTGAAAAGGATTAGATGGAAAAGAGGACGTAGAATTGTTCCGAATTGAAAAAATGAAAGAAAGAAAGAAAGAATCGAAACGGATGAAGAAGAAAGTTAAGGAAAAGAACGAGAGTGAAAGAAGGGGTTAATTTAAAAACAGAAGAAAGAAATAAGATGGAAGAGAATAAGGAATGACATGACATACAAATGAGAAAGGAAAGAAACGAAAAGAAAGAAAAAAGAGAGGAGAGAGAGAGAGAGTGAAGAAAGAATAAGGAAGTTGAAACATAAAAAAAACAAAGCTAATCTCAGCTCGGTGAAGCGAAAAGACAAGAATGAATAGATGACGCACAAAAAATAAAAGAATAACAAAAAAAGAAAGAAAGAAGAAAGGAAAAAAAAGAAAGGAAAAAAGAAAAAAAGAAGAAGGAAGTGAATAGTGAAGAAATGTAATTTCAAGAACAAGAAAATGGAAAAAGAAAGAAAAAGAATGAAAGAATACATGGATATAAAAAAAGAACGAAGAAAAAAAAGAAAGAAAAGAATAACTACAAAAGAAGAAAAATAAAAGAGAAAGTAGAAAAAGAAAAAAGGTTTTGGTTGGTGGTTTTAAGCGCACCTCAACCTCGGCTCTTGGGTTCTTATTCATGTCATATGATATGGGAAAGAAACAAACCAAACAAAGAGAAGGAGTTTAAGTTACAAACAACGAGAAGTAACAAAATCAGGAAACAAAAGAAAACAAAAAAGATAAAAAAGTTAGTTCCCCTGATCTCTCGAAGCTCTCGTATGACTTGATTCCCGCGATAAACGAGTATAAATATTCTACAACGGTCCAGATGTTACAACGTCATGGACATCTACGCAAATAGAATAGAGAGATGATAGCGCCATAAGAAAGACACCCTAGACTGTCATAACGAAGAAAGAAAACAATAAACAAAAAAAAGAATGCGACTAAAAATGAATGCCAATAATACATCGCGCATAATGACAAGGTGAATCTCTAATTCGACCCATTACTCATCACTGCCTATGCATAAATAAATAAAGAGCTGAAAGATAAAGATAATGACATCGCCCATCTGCCCATACATGACCGTACAAATACTATATCAACGTGCAAAGTATCCCCATAGAGAGGAAAAGATAAGCAAGTATGATATAGATCTAGAGAAGAAAGAACGAAGACAGACAGCCAGTAAAGATTAGTAAGTTCCCTACCAGTATAGATCCAGGGAAGAGAAATATAGGCAAGAGAAAAGAAGTGACAACTTACCTTAATACAACCAACATACAACAACAACAAAAAAAAAGAAAAAACAAGACGTTCAAGAAAGATGATAAAAACGAGAAAGCGAAACATGAAACAAAATAAAGAATTAATACATAAAAACAATGGGAAGAAGAAAGAAATATAAAGGGAAGAAAGAAGAAAGAAAAAGAATCAATAGAAAAGAAAGAAAAAGAAAGAAGTTTAGAAGAAAAGAGAACTGAAACATCCGAAAAAGAAAAAAATAAGATTTATTCACCGGAAACAAACAAAAGTTTAAAATCCGTGCAATGATATTATTAAGCTAGTAAGAAAGACGTCAAAAAAGAAGGGTGACACTTAGAATGAGAGAGAGGGAAGATTGAAGAGACAGTGTGGTCTGAGAGAGAGAGAGAGAGAAGATTGAGAAACACAAGAGAGAGAGGAAATGAGAGAAAGGAAACAGAGAGAGAAAAGAGCACAGGCACACATCACACACACACAATACACACATTATTATAATTATAATTATATAGGAGAATAGGAGAGAGAGAAAGACGACCGAGGGTTGAGAGAGATATGTGTGTGCTGTGTGCTATGAGTAGAGAGAGAGAGAGAGAGAGGAAAGACGAGAGAGAGAGGAGAGAGGAGGAATCTAAATATCTGCTAAATTAAATATATGACTAAGAATGATATGTTCCAAATCTCGTAGAGCTCACTAAAATATTTAAGCTGTCTTTGACCACGAGTATATGATGAGGTTTCACTTAAAATGAGAGAGAAGAGAGAGAGTTAGATAGAGAGTAGAGAGAAGACGATCAGAGGAGAGAGAGAGAATGAGGGGGGATTAATGATTATATATTTTTTTTCTGCTGATGAGGCCATAATTATGCTGAAATGTATCTACAAGATCGATTTTTTCTCCAAATATTTGCGGTGTCGCCTTCTCAAACAAAACTGTGTGTGTACTCTCATTATAATATATATATATATATAATATTATATATTAATATATTGATTAAGGATATGAAAAACAACAACTGCTGTTACAGTTGACAATTTAGCATTCATAGCGTATCTTCAGAGCCTGCTTTTACTCTTATACTCCTATATCATCGGATGCCATTTTCTTTCTCTTAAACTCTTACTATTATATAAAATATATAGTAATAATATATATAGTCTATTATAGTATATATAATATATAGATAGACATAGATATATATTAATGTAATTCCTATGTATACTATCTCAGTACATTATATCTCATATGTTATACGTGTTTTTTTAAAGCGAATGTTATAAAATTCAAACTCAGTTCTTGCCGAGCAATTCTGGTCAGGAATAATCACTTTTTCTACTCATCCTACTTATTAATATCGTATGAACAGACGCGATAAACTTAGAGTGATTGGATCTAGAATAGAATGATTTATTCCTTGAAGTAATGCTCCGGCAAGAACACTATCTATGAATTTTATAACATTCCTTTAAAAAAAAAAAAAACGTATATTTCTAGCTCTTTTTATGAGCACTTTTAACCATTGCTTCGTGGTTTGCAAACAATCACGTCAAATATGAGGGAGTCTTTTAGACTACATCGCTGTAGAGACTAATAAAGTCGAAACAGTCTGGTACGGTGTTCTGCTATGGCGAGCCATCCTTGCGGGATTTATTGTCAAGATTATTTTCTAAAATTATCGAATCTTTTCATGATGACATGCATTTAAATATGCCAGTTCAAGCACACCATTCATCAAAACTACACATAATACTAGCTTACATCGTAGTTATTACTTCATGTATATACTATAATAGTTATAATATACGTATGTATATATAGAGATAGAGACGGAAAAGACGGAGAGAGAGAGAGAAGAAGAGCACAATGACAGAGGAGAGACGAGAGAGACAGACATGAGAGACAGAGATTCAGAGACAGAGACCGACAGACAAGACATAGAGTGGGACGGGGAAAAGAAAGGGGAGTTAAAGGTCTTATAACTAACAAAAGCATGTTCTTTCATCTATAAGAACCGGATAGTAGTTCATTAACAGCCTCAACAAACCTTACAATAATATATACCTAAAAAATGACCCGTGATATATCATTCCAAATTCTTCTTTAGAGTCACTAAAAATACTAGATCCTTTGACCCCGTTATATTCTGTAGCGTCCCCCTTCAAAGAAAAATACACAGCTCTCCAATCAGGATGAGCGTGATGAGAAATGGCTTAAGAAAGTATTTGCTTTCTTCGAAGAAAATATGGCTGAGATTCTTCATTGGTGGAGTGAGAGACAGTTTGTTAGGCGGTTTATTCTCTCTACTTTTTT
>CM042176.1:53222312-53242312 GCA_023376005.1 Doryteuthis pealeii
AGAAAGAGAAATAGAGGAAAAAGTGAAACAGAGATGCTTTTTAAATAAAATGAATTAGATAAAAAATTAATAAATAAACAAACAAAGAACACAAGAAAGAAAGAAAGAAGGAAGAGATTATTAAAAAGACAAATATGGAACTTGGATAGAAAAAGTGAAAGCGACATTGATTACAAAGAAAGAAAGAAAGAAAAGAAGAAAGAAAGAAAGAAAGAAAGAAAGAAAGTATTGATAGACAAGAGCATTGCGTTTACGCTTTTAGTTGGCGGTCATCAGCGAAAATTCCCCCTAGGGTTGAGCTCTCTGGGGGGAATTTTCGCTGATGACCGCCAACTAAAAGCGTAAACGCAACGCTCTCCTATATAAGGGATGGAGCACTCCGTGACGGCCTTTACATACAAAGCGATGTGTGTATTAAAATAGTTAAAATCCCCTTCGCATTCTGTAGGTGATGACAGCCTGATGGTTAAGGTGACGGACTGACACTGAACCGATCGGATTTCAATCCCGGCTGTAGGTAGCTTACAAATGTCTAGCCACACCGAAGACACTTGATAAGTCAAAACACATGTCTGTGGATGACTATATATATATATATATATATGTGTGTGTGTGTGTGTGTGTGTGTGTGTGTGTGTATGTATGTATGTATCAATTATTGTGCACAATACTTTTAAGGTGCAATTGTTACCATTAGATGCATTGTACATTATAATGAATAAATAAATACAGTTCTCACACCCGTAATCGAGCACTTCATCTTCAATTCTCCAATACGAAAAAAAAGACTATATATATATATATATATATATATATATATATATATATAGAGAGAGAGAGAGAGAGAGAGAGAGAGAGAGATGGATGGAAAGTGTGTGTATGTGTGTGAGAGAGAAAGAGAGAGAGAGAGAGAGGGGGTTATTGTGGAGAAAGAAAAGAAGTGATAGATAGATAGGAGAGAGAGACAGGCAGAGACAGAAACTCAGAGAGAGAGAGAGAGAGGGGGGAGTTATTGTGGAGAAAGAAAAGAAGTGATAGATAGATATGGAGAGAGAGAGACAGAGAGAGACAGAAACTCAGAGAGAGAGGGGAAAGTTATTGTGGAGAAAGAAAAGAAGTGATAGATAGATAGGGGAGAGAGAGACAGGCAGAGAGAGAGAGAGAGAGAGAGAGAGAGAGAGAGAGAGAGAGAGAGAGATTAATAGACCCAACAGCAAGAGCATATGGTCAATATTAAAGAAGAATTAATTTGAATGTCACATCCAGAGCGATAGAGATAGAATTATACAGGGAGACAGAGACGGAACCAAAGAGACAGAGACAGAGAAAGCGCTTTCTGATTCAACTCTTAAAATCTTTAGAAAATCGGTATTGTAGATTTCGAAAAGGTTTTTGGGGGTCAAATATTATGCCAGTTGACCTTTCCCGCCAAAACTGGTTCAAACCGGAAGAAGTCAAACACCTCGTGACTGTCACATGGTTGATCACCAATAAGATTGCCGAGAAATTGACAGCACATTTTGATTTATGAGCAAACCGCCAAAACTTAAGTGATGAATTTTTCATTTCGTTTAAAGACGTTGGGATGATTTTTGAGGAAATGTGACCAGCCAATCAGATTGATTGCAGAATAATTCATACAAATAGGTAATTCCATGTCAAATAATCCAATCTTTTTGAAATTTGTGGATTATGATAAAGTTAGACAATCCCCAAAATTTGAGCTTCCGATACCAAAAATTGGCGGAGTTATGTCGATTTTTAGCTCTACAAATTTTAGGGGTGTCGCAAAAAAAATGGCGACATTTTGTAAACTAATATTGTCTGTTTTAACAAATTTTGGCAAAATGTTGTAGTTTCGGTTCTGTGCAAAAATCACACTATACAAATAATGTTCAATCTATGTGAAATAATAATAGATGCAGTGCCACATCGAGATATTGATCTTGCTTTGAAAAAATCAGAAATCATCAATAACTTAAAATTGGTTGACTTTGAGACGTTTTTAATGGGTTTTTTGTTTCCTTGTGCAAAAACCAAATTTAGTCGTAGGGAAGCTCTAGAACTCATTTTACAGACAAAAATAGATACAAAAAGTCACCATTTTTCGCCAACCTAACCAGATTTGGAGAGCTAAAAATATACATAACTCCACCATTTTTGGAAGCTCAAATTTTGGGGATTGTCTAACGTTAATATAGTCCACACCTGAAAATTTCAGAAAAATTGAAAGGGTGAGTGATAATTTTACATTTTCTGAATTATTTGACATGGAAGTATCCATATGCCTTCTTAATTATGGGACAAAAACGATGAGGGAACTTTTAGAAGGGATATTTCTCAGAATTTTTGTGATGAGGCTTGATAATTTGTATTATTTGGATTATTCGGGCTATTAACATCATCTTTAATTTTTATCTGCACACCGTTTCGGCCGATATGCCCCACGGCCTTCTTCAGGTATTTCTTGTCGGATTCGCAAACCTTCTCGAACTCGGACACCCCCTCCTCGAACTTTGGAACCTTCTCTTCGATCTCGGGAACCTTCTTGTCGTAATTGGGAGCCTTCACGGAACTTCGAACCTAGCCTTGGGTAGACTGTTCTCATTCCGCTAACCATGACTGGGTACAAGTGTTAAGCTGTGTTAATTACCCTATGTTACTGTTGCTCTTGACCAGGATTGAACCTGCAGCCCAGAGATAACTGTCACTTAGAAGTGTATTAACTATTGATAGGAATAGAAAAAAATGAACAAAAACTCCAAATATTAGAAGCTTTATACATGAAACAATATAAACCATCCTTAAAAAAAATTAATTTCCAATGCAGTAGTCACATTTTAAAATGCCTATAACACTTTTCCTATCAATTCTCCTCCTTCCAGCCTCCACATCCATTAATATACTTTGAAAAACTGGAACACATCACCCCTGATGATGGCACTTCGAAGTGCTGAAAGTACTCGGGACATGAACTTTGGTGGACTAATCCCCGAATTCCACCCAAATATTAAAAATTTGGCCAGAAAAATGGAAAAAAATCACAAATAAAATTGTTAAACAGGAGATGTGTCTTTTGTTTAATTCAACATGCATAAATGAAAAAATGCTGCCCAAATACACACACACACACACACACACATATATATATATATATATATGTATACATATGCACGTGTATGCATGTCGCATGTTTACGTATATGCGTGCGTATGCATATGTGTGTACGTGTGTGTATACATGTGCCGTGCATATACATATATGCATGTGTATGCATATCTACATATATGCGTGCGTATGCATGTGTGTGTGCATATGTACACATTTACATATGTATGCATATATACATATATGTGTGCGTATGTATATATGTGTGTATGTGCATACGTGCCTATATACATATATGCATGGGTATGCATATCTACATAAATACGTGCGTATGCATATGTGTGTATGTGTGTAGGTGTGTGCATACATGTTCATATCTACAAATATGCATGTGTATGCATATATGTGTGCGTCCGCATATATGTGTGCATATGCATGTCTGTGTACATGCGTATATGTATATATACGCATATGTACATATATGTACATATACGCAGACACGCATATGCACATACACATATGGATACACGCACATATGCACATATGTACATATATGGGTGCATATGCATATATATGTGTGTATGTGTGTGTGTGTGTGTGTGTGCATATGCGCACGTGTGTGTGTGGGTGTGTGTGCGCGTTTGTTCGTGTGCGCATGCGTGTGCGCGCGCTTTAGATTTCTTGTCTTTCGCTGACAGTGCACGTGCCTCTCTTTCTCTCTATTCATAACGAGAGAGTGACGTCACCGAGACGAGTAGACGAGACAGTATGTTGAAGGTCTGACTCACGTACGCTTCCATTCCCCCCATCCCTACTCCCTTTTTTTTTTTGGGGGGGGGCTCTGTCTCTCTTCTCTTTATATCCACACACCCACACACACCCCCTTCACACACACACACATAACCATTCCATCTCCCAGAACCCCCCCCCTCTTCTTTCTGACTATACTTTCTTTCATTATTACAACCCTTTCACGACCTCGACTATTTTTGCTATCCCATAACTTGGAACCCCTTCTTTCTCTCCCTTTTTCTCCCCCCCCCCGAAGCGAACCACCTTTACTCCCCCCCCCCACATGTTCCTTGTCCCGGTTTGATTAAGTTCTTAAAAAGAGGGACGTTGGTTATAGTCGAGATATTTGGCATTTTGCGCATGGGATGCAGAAGGGTGGTTGTTGGTAGCAACAGAAGCCCCCTCTCTACATCGCGCCCCTTTCCTTTCTCCACTTGGTCAGATCGCAATTTCATCTTGTCGGCCTGTTAACGTCAAATTTTGTCTGTTAGATTCTTTAATATTCTTATGTTCTGTCCGGGGGTGGGGTGGGGGCGTAGAATAAGATGACTGTATCCCCTGCAAAAAAAAAAAACAACAAAAAAAAAACGCGCCCCCCCCCCCCGAAATGGGTGTCCTAAACTGGTACCGAACAACATTTGATGGTGAGGTCCAAGTTCTGGAGCTCTGGAGAGCGTGGACTATCTTTCATTGACATTACTCCCAGGTCCACTCTGATAATTGTTTTGTTATTTTGTTTCATGTCATATAAACCCTTTTTGGGGCATTCAAATCCGAATCAAGTCATTTTGATAAACAAAGGACTCGGTTGGCTGGTTGTTTTGTTTTACGGCATATCAACCATTTTCGGGGCATTTAATCCCGAATCGTCATTTTGATAAACAAGGGACTCGGAGGGTTGGTTGCTTTGTTTTACGGCATATCAACCCTTTTTGGGTCATTTAATGCCGAATCAAGTCATTTTATAAACAAAGGACTCGGGTTGTTTACAGTACCTGTTGTTGCTTAAGTGGTCACCCAATTAAGTATTGAAAAGGTTCATCACTGCTTAACTTCGGGAACCGGAAGAGGTCCACTCTGAGTGATATTATCCGTTAGGGACCCATCTATGGGTCAGATGACATATATTTTGCTTCAAATTTTTTTTTTTTTTTCAGAGTTTAATGACATTTTATATAGAAACTTTGACATGGCTTTCCGTATATGCGATATTTCTACCAAGTGAAATAATCTATTAATTTTACAAGATTGGTATTTAGTATGGAGGTGCCGCCATCTTGTTTAAAACACTTGAACTTATCATTCTGAGGCCAATTCTTGTCGTCAAAGCTATGCTATTGTTATATAATTATTAGATACCTAATATTTATGGCAATAGTGTAGAAATCATAATGGCGATTAGTGCAGCTGATGGCCTTGAGAGTGAGTGACGGCACTTGACCTCACTCTCATCTTGCCTCCCAGGGATATATCGTGAGAACCGGAAGGCATAGAAGACCCTGTCTTCCGGTTTACATAGTAAGAAGTTTAAGTCAGTTAGAAGTTAGAAGCCGAGCTCGTAGGATGTGCGCAGACGTCTGGTTTGGGATTAACAATAAAATAAGATCAAAAGTAAATCGAAGTCTTGTGGTTATTATCTAAAAACTAACAATGACACAGGGCTTCTGATAAGGAGAAATCCCTAACAGAAACCAGGCTGAAATCCCCAAGTCAACACCAGACGCAGGACCAGACCAAGATGATAGATGATCAGAATAGCAAAGCCGGCCAGAAGAATAGATGTCCAAGATATAGAAGCAAGTAAGAAGTAAAGAAGTAAGAAAGGGTATACAACATCATATCGATTTGGTACCGTGAAAACCTCAGTATGCAGTGATTTAGCTTGTGCATGTGTATTTGCAAGAAATGCTAGATCATCTGCGTAGTCTGCATCTACAATAATCTCTGCGGAACATCATCAGTTTCTTGGCCTTTCATTTAGGATGAAGCCTTTTGCTTTCATGAGATCTAATGACTTTCGTAATCTAGACACTTTATAAATATACTAGTAGGACCTGTGGATATACCACAGTATGATCATTTAATTATTACAACGTTTGATAACGATCAGGACATTAAGGAACAAGCGAATTAATATATACATATGGTGTCTCTTTTTAGGACTCCAGCGACAAGGTCAAAATAAATCAGTGGAACGGACCTGTTTTTGTATCTTTGAAGAGTATTACTATAGCGTTAACAGTTTCTTTAGGGAGACTGTATGCTAGTAGTATTTGCTCCATCTTTTCTCTGTGTATGGAGTCAAATGCATTGGAGAATCTACAAATAAGTGTCTAAATGTTTACAACTGTGTTGATTCTTTAAAAATAGCTGATTCGAAGGCCGAAGTAGGAAACCTATCAGTTGACAAACTACTGCTTCCGGTTCCGCTTCCTCTACTACTTCCGGTAACGACTTCCGCTACTGGTTATCTCGTGAAACCTATTGTTAATTCATTAGATGGGAAAAGTGGCCGTACAGCTGTTGTTTTTATAGGGTGCTGGTTTCAGGATTTGTTCAAAACAGTACACAGTATCCTTGTGTACCTCCCACCTATTGTTTTCCCCAAACGTTTCGTTGGTCCAAGTGGTGTAACTATATAGGGATCAGGTCTTCAATAAGCACCCCAGCTTCTCAAGCTAATGAAAGGTTCACATTTTAACTCGTCGCCGGTAAGTTTCCTTTCAAACATTTGTCAACAAACTAACTGATAATGTTTTGCACTTAGCCGGATTAACGAGAGAGAGAAGAGAGAGAGAGAGAGAGAGAGAGAGAGAGAGAGAGAGAGAGAGAGAGAGAAATAGAGAGAGAGAAAAGAGATAGAAGAGAGATATTGAAAGGGGTTGAAATGAAATGAAACGGAAATTAGAGATAAGATCAGCAGAAGAGAGCGATAGAGAGAGAGAGAGAGAGAGAGCGCGAAAGAGAGAGAGCGAAAGAGAGAGAGAGAGAGAGAGAGAGAGAGAGAGAGAAGAGAGAAAGAGAAAAGAGAGAAAGAGAAAAGAAAAAAAATAAGAGAGAGAGAGAGAAAGAGAGAGATAGAGAGATATTGAAATAGTTGAAATGAATGAAACGGAAATTAGAGGTAATAAGATCAGCAGAGAGAGAGAGAGAGAGAGAGAGAGAGAGAAGAGAGAGAGAGAGAGAGAGAGAGAAGAGAATTGTGTGATATTGTAAAATGAACGATTCCGATTTTCAAAATGCTTATCTCTACATCAGCTCTGAGTACAGTGTGGTCCAAAAGTCTTTTCACTGTTTTAACTTTCATTATTTTTTGTTTTAATAATATGATATCTACTGAACGGTTTACATATCCAGAGGAAGCAGGGGAGTAAACCCCGAAAACAAATCCAGAGCCGGAGCCCGTAAAGTGGAGTAACACTGAATTTCAGTGCTACACAGCAACTCCTGCGACACTGCCGTTGCCAAACTGCATCGTTCTTATCCTTTCATTTAGATCACAGCAGAGTGGAGAGGGGGGATCTGCTGCTTGAGCAACAGCACATCCTCTCAAACCACCCGCCCAGACTATGTAATTAAATTCTTCTTCTTCTTCTTCTTCTTCTTCTTCTTCTTCTTCCTAGACACTCTGTTACTGAAGAACGAAAATGCAATGCACCGTTCTGGCAAAAATGGGTCGCTTTTATAGCCAAACAAAAGTTGCAATGCACTATGGGTAGTTACCCATAATGCCTTGCAACCTCTATAAAAAAGTCCACTTTACCCCCCTCCAACTTCTTGACACTTCTTACTCAGAGTGGGTACAGTGGCGTACCGCCCCAACCACATTCCTTCTTCTGGCATGGACAGTTTCGCAGGCCAGACACCGATGACGCTTTGAGTCAAGTAAGTTCGATTCGTCACTACAGTAATAACAAAATACAAAACAAAAGGAAGGATGCGAATACACACATTGTAATGACAATTTTTATCTATAAAATACTTATGTTTATTTAGACAAAAGAATGTTGTTCAAAAATAGTATAGAAAAAATCGTCCGTTTTTTTAATAAATGTTTGAAGCGAGTGACGAGTGAAAATGTGAACCCATCATTGGCTTGATAAGATTGGGTGCTTATTGGAGACTTGATTCCTATAGAGTAGTAGTGAGCCGGCTACCATTTGGAAGAAGATATAAACATGTCAAAGAATTGAGCATTATTTATCGTGAGGTCGTAAGTATGGGAAACCAAGTGAGGATCGAACTTACTACTATTTGCAGTAAATTGATATGAAACAAAATCAGAGCCGGTGCAAGATGATTTGGCGCCCTAGGCAAGCCTTTAGATGTGCGTCCTCTTGAGAGTTTTGATAAGCTAACGTAGATACAGTAACCCATTACTACATTGTTTCTAACTCTCAAAATTCTACTGATAAAATATTTTTCATCTTGTGGCTTTATTACTCCATCCACGGCCGACTAATATATACGGCCCAACATGTCAATACGCATGCAGAATTCTAACAGGCCGATTTGTTTTATAGTCAATTTATATCTGTTTCGAAAAAATATTTAAACTATATAAAAATATACAAACTGGTTGTCTTTTTTTTCTTCAGAAATGTAATAATAAAATATTGTAAAAGAACTAATGAAAAAGAATTTAAAGAATTTATTGGTTATAAAAGCACCTATATGATTTTCCCAACCCTATTGCCCTTATGGCAAGCCCCAACCCCTTTTTATCATATGGGTGCTAGAAGGCGGTGGCTGCGGGTCTCCATGTCCTGGGAAGGACGTTAAACTCTATCTGATGGTAAGGTTCCAGTTCTGGAGGTTTAGGGAATGTGGAGCACCCCTTCATCACCATTGCTCCCTGGTCCACTCTGACCCGGAGTGGTAGAACCTGTTAGGGTCCCATCTATGGGTTAAATAGAAAAATGTATTTATAAAAAAAATTGTATTATCCATTAAGAATTGATTTATTTCAAAACTTTATCAGCATTAAATGACCCACTGAGGTTGATATGCCGTAAAACAAAACAAACCATAATCAGTTATAAAAAAAAAACTCACTAACGATTTATCTATAATTTCAGGTTATATTGCAAAAAATTAAACCACTTGCATGTGAAATGTATTCCTTAGTCATGGTAGGCAATGATAGTGATGATAGAGTATTTCTTGAGGAGGACTTACGGTTCCATCTAGCCAAATGTTTGTGTTTTAACATTTCCCGAAATAGAAATAAATTAACTATAAAACAAATCGTCCTGTTAGAATTCTGCCTGCTTCAGTAACATGTGGGGCCGTATATATTATTGGGCCGTGCTTCATCCATGCAAATAACGAATTATTTTTATTACAATAAATCAATAAATTCTTGATGTAAATGTCTGTGAAACTAGGCCCACCACAGTTTCTCCTGCCACCTGTTGGCCATGACTGACTTGCGATTCTCAAGGATGGAATCCTGGTTGCTGAGCAGTCCATGACATGCAACACTCCACTTTGACCATACTGAGGCTAGACAGGCGGTCATTGAAGCCCTTTCCAATCAATCGGCTGGTCATGACAACTCCTAGCTCCTATATATATATTTACCAATCCCTCTACAAGAACAGGATGTGACACAAGGTCAATTTCTTAAGCAGAGTTTAACAGGTTTGAATTCAGAGTTTTCCTTTCTCCTAGACGAGTTGCTCTACCAAGGTTAAAGAGTCCAGTCTGCCCTACTATTTACCCATAGCTGGAGGGAGAGTAAGATCCATACCTTTCCCAAGGGTATTAGCGCTAAGTGAAAAGCAATTACCACGTCCAGGATTTGAACTCGGGGCGACGAATCCATTTTCCATGACTTTAACCATTACACCATGCGCTTCCTAGCTCCTATATGATTGTTCCGATCATATTGCCCTTACGGCAAACTCAAGTCCTTTTTATCATATATGTCGGTATCAGCCACAGAGCAAGGGAGTCTATCTCCTTTTCAATAGTGCTAAACTAATGATATTGTTTTGTGTTTGAGGTGGAGAGCCACATCTACCATTAGCTCCACAGTTTACCGAATAGATCCAAGTTGTGTTGGGTTAGTGAGTGCCGGTATCGAACACGGAACTTTGTTTGAAGTGGATACTCAACCGAACGGGGTTCAAGTTTGGTTCCAAGCGGGCCTGAAGTGGAACGTTTGAAATATCCTTATCTAATTAGGGGTATTCTTATTTTGTTCCTTGATTGGATGAATTTTCGATGACCCAGCATCGTAATTGGCCACACTTCAGGTGTAAAACAAACCCATAAACCCTCTGACATAATTATAAAACAGAATATTCACCAAGCTCCAACATTTTGCAATCGAAAATTTAACCATATGCGTTATCTATACGTACTAGCAAATATATTAAATGCTCATAAAAGCTAACCAACCAACCAACCAACCAACCAACCAACAATAAACATCATTGACTTAACTAGCAAATATATGTACCCTCCGGGTGCAAGTATTTAAGTTTTAATGGAATAAAATATTATATTAAATTAGAAAGGCTTATGAAACTAAATAAGAATGCAGATAAAAAGATCTGTATCAGAGTGGGTATCATCGAAAAATTGAACAATTGTAACTTCCTCTTTTATAACTCCTGTCTTTCATTGATAAATTTTCCTGATTTAACTATTTAGTTAAAATAAGAAGTAAAGAATAAAATGACAGTTATTTCTTCTTGTTAATTGATTTCTTTTAAAATTTATCTCTGAGATTTTTGCTTATATTCATTAAGATAAAAGTAAACAATTTGAAAACAATGATACCAAGTAAAAATTTATTAAAATCAAATTTCTAATATCAATATGCAAATTAGCCTTCCCGTTCACACTGTAAACCGCTATTTTGTTGTATATATGAATACACTCCCATGTTATCAGTATATAGATAAGGCCAACAGTATCAATAATGTAAAACAATTTTATTAATAATTGAGGTTTAGATAAAAATAAACAAATGGAGAATGTGTCGTAAATAACAATTGTGACTTGAATAGTGATATAGTTTCGGTTACAGACATACGGGCATACACTCTCCATTATGATAAGATTGTCTAAAGAACTGGATTGAGACATCACGCTATTAAGTTCACATTATATCTCATGTCCTATGAATCTCCTCATCCCCCACCTATGGGTTAAATAGTACTACTACTTTTACAGGTTGTGTTACATAATTGAGAGGTAGCCTTATTAATTATGTGCGATAATGGTAGTCTAGATTCAAAATAACGGTTTGGTAGGAAATACAGGAAAAGTGATTGACACCTTTTAAACACTATCTTGATCACCTCTCCCGGTTCGCCAGCCCGAGCCGTGTGAAAGTAGCTAGAAAATTCAGATATGGTCCAGTGATAAGACGAGTAAAACCTATGTTGTCTCTCGTCCCAATAGCCCAAATCCCTGCGCGTTTGACTTGATCTGGGATATCTATAAAATGAAAGAAAGTATTGTGTCGTTAATTAAAAGCAAAGTAAGCCCTAGCACCTATACGATTTCCCCAACCCTATTGTTCTTATGGCAATCCCCAACCTCTTTTTATCATATGGGTGCTAGAAGGCGGTGGCTGAGTGTCTACATGTCCTGGGAATGACGTTAAACTCTATCTGATGGTGAGGGTCCAATTTTGGAGGTTTGGGGAATGTGGAGCACCACTTCATCACCATTGCTCCCTGGTCCACTCTGACCCGGAGTGGTAGTACCTGTTAAGGTCCCATCTATGGGTTAAATAGAAAAAATTATTTATAAAAAAATTGTATTATCCATTAAGAATTGATTTATTTCAAAACTTTATCGGCATTAAATGACCCACCGAGGTTGATATGCCGTAAAACAAACCAAACCAAACCAAACCTTTTTTATCATATGGGTGCTAGAAGGCAGTGACTGAGGGTCTACATGTCCTGTGAATGACGTTAAACTCTATCTGAGGGTGAGGTTCCAGTTTTGGAGGTTTGGGGAATGTGGAGCACCACTTCATCACCATTGCTCCCTGGTCCACTCTGACCCGGAGTGGTAGTACCTGTTAGGGTCCCATCTATGGGTTAAATAGAAAAATTATTTATAAAAAAATTGTATTATCCATTAAGAATTGATTTATTTCAAAACTTTATCGGCATTAAATGACCCACCGAGGTTGATATGCCGTAAAACAAAACCAAACCAAACCAAACCAAACCTAAAAAAGTAGCAAGATAGGACGTCCCAATATAAAGCCAGGAAGAATCCAGATCCAGAAGAAAACATCTTAGAACCAGCTAAGATCCAAGATCCAAGATGACTGTGAATCGACAGATGGCAGCGACTCCGAGAAGATATAAGATGAGTACATGACCACGGGTATACTCACTACAATCAACAATATACGAAGATATAAGTATTTATAAGATATATGAGTATACTCTACGGGTATATTATAATACTTTACGGTGAACTCGCTGATGACACGCAGAGGACAGGAGACCCCAAAAGTGATTCAAAGACCATATTAAGACAACGCTGAAGAAATGCACCATCAACCTTGAAGACTGGAAGATCTGGCCTCCATCAGACATGGTTAGTGAGATGCTTGCCGCACAGGAACTAAGCGGCTCAATATCGAGATTAATAGGGCTGCAGAACGACGACGTCTTCGTCATCATGAACCACCAACTGCAGATGGGAATTTCCCTTACAATGTGTGTGATCGCATCTGTAAGTCCAGAATTGGACTAACTAGCCACCAGAGGGTCCAGAACTGTTGAAGACATGGAGTGACGTCATAATTGTCTTCGACGGACTTCCAAAAGAAAGAAAGAATACTGACCCGGAGTGGTAGTACCTGTTAGGGTTCCATCTATTGGTTAGGTATAAAAAATGAGTTTTAAAAAAGTACTCCTTCATTGCCATTAATGCCAAGTCTATACTGACCCGGTATTGGACTAACGAGCCACCAGAGGATCCACAACCGTTGAAGACATGGAATGACGTCATCATTGTTTTCGACGGACTTCTAAAAGAAGGAAAGGAAAGGGTTATACAAGATAAACAGTTGATATGCCATTAAACAAATAAACCAAACTAAATGCAATGTGGTGATTCGCAGATCAAACTCCCAAACGTGCAACCTAATATTCGTGATCTCCTCAGTGCCTACCAAACCCATCCTCCTTTCCATTATAAATAATTCAAGAATTAAAGGTGTCTTTTCATTTATAGTTTACCAATTCCTTTAGCATGAAAATTGTATTAAACACTGGTAAGTTTGTTGTGTTTTGTAATTTAATAATCAATTAAGTTGGTAATGAATAGAAAGTAAATTTGGTTACAAGGGGTGAATCCAGTAAAACATTTGAGAAAATTTTAATCTCATTGTCTACTTTATACGGTTAAACAAAATGATAAAGATTTGGTTTAGCTAATCCAACAGACACAAAATGATCTTGTTTAGGATTATATGGTATGCCTACTTCATATGGTTAAACAAAAAGATAAAGATTTGGTTTAGCTAACCCAACAGACACACAGGATCTTGCTTAGGATTATATGGTATGCCTGCTTTATATGGTTTAACAAAAAGATAACGATTTGGTTTAGCTAACCCAACAGACACAAAAGGATCTTGCTTAGGATTATATGGTATGCCTACTTTATATGGTTAAACATGAAGATAAAGATTTGGTTTAGCTAACCCAACAGACATAAAGGATCTTGTTTAGGATTATATGGTATGCCTACTTTATATAGTTAAACAAAATGATAAAGATTTGGTTTAGCAAACCCAACAGACCCAATCTTGTTTAGGATCATATGGTATGCCTACTTCATATGGATAAATAAAAAGATAAAGATTTGGTTTAGCTAACCTAACAGACACAAAAGGGTCTTGTTAGGATTATATGGTATGCCTATTTTATATGGTTAAACAAAATGATAAAGATTTGGTTTAGCAAACCCAACAGACCCAATCTTGTTTAGGATCATATGGTATGCCTACTTCATATGGATAAATAAAAAGATAAAGATTTGGTTTAGCTAACCTAACAGACACAAAAGGATCTTGTTTAGGATTATATGGTATGCCTATTTTATATGGTTAAACAAAACGATAAAGATTTGGTTTAGCTAACCTAACAGACCCGATCATGTTTAGGATTATATGGTATGCCTACTTTATATGGATAAATAAAAAGATAAAGATTTGGTTTAGCTAACCTAACAGACACAAAAGGATCTTATTTAGGATTATATGGTATTATCTTACATGGTTAAACAAAAAAAATAAAGATTTGGTTTAGCTAACCCAACAGACACAAGGATCTTGTTAGGATTATATGGTATGCCTACTTTATATGGGATATTGGTTTAGCCCCAACAGACACAATGGATATTGCTTAGGATTATATGGTATGCCTACTTTATATGGTTAAACAAAAAGATAAAGATTTGGTTTAGCTAACCCAACAGACACAAAGGATCTTGTTTAGGATTATATGGTATGCCTACTTTATATGGTTAAACAAAAAGATAAAGATTTGGTTTAGCTAACCCAACAGACACAAAGGATCTTGTTTAGGATTATATGGTATGCCTACTTTATATGGTTAAACAAAAAGATAAAGATTTGGTTTAGCTAACCTAACAGACACAAAAGGGTCTTGTTTAGGATTATATGGTATGCCTATTTTATATGGTTAAACAAAAAAATAAAGATTTGGTTTAGCTAACCTAACAGACATAAAGTAAGAATCTAGTTTAGACATTGTAAAATGTTGCCAATATTCAACTAATTAATTTGAAGGTGAATTGAAATAAATTTTGGCCACATTGGGTGGAGTATCAAGTAAGATAGTTTTTTAAAAACCCGTGCCAATGTGACTGAGTCTATTTTGTGATTATTTCGATATTTTAGCAACGAAAAGAACAATCGATTTAAACAATGTTAAGTTCGGTTACAAGGGGGGGGCTGCATCAAGTAAAACGTTTGAGAAACCCTTCTCAAGAGGATTCCTTATTTTCATAATTTTGGTTTCTAGCTAGAAAAAAAAATCATCTGAATGTCTATTTTATATGGTTAAAAAAAGATAAAGATTTGGTTTAGCTAACCTGATAGACACAAAGTAAGGATCTAGTTTTACATTATAAAAACTAGCAAATATATGCACCCTCCGGGTACAAGTATTTTAGTTAAATTTTATAATAAAATATCATATTAAATTAGAAAGGCTAATGAAACTGAATAAGAATGTAGATAAAAATATTTTGAACAGAGGGGTATGATTGAAAAATAGAACAACTTTGAAATTAACTCTTCCATCATTTTCCGTTACTCCCGTCTTTCATTGGTAAATTTTCTTAATTAAACTGTTTAGTTAAAATAGGAAGTAAAGAATAATATTAGTTATTTCTTCTTGTTAAGGAATTTCTTTTAAGATTTATTGAAGAGATTGTTGCTCATATTCAATAAGATAAAACCAAAGAATTAGAAATCAATAATACTAAGCATATATTTATTAAAATCAATTTTTTAAGATCAATATGCAAATTAGCCTTCCCATTCATACTGTAAACGTCTATTTTGTTGTATATATAAATACAAGTGCATGTTATTAGTATTTAGATATGGTCAACAGTGTAAGTAATGTAAAACAATTTTATTAATAATTGAGGTTTAAATAAAAATAAAATCATGGAGAATATGATGTAAATAACGAAAGGAATTGTGACTTGTATAGTAATATAGTTTCGGTTACAGACAGACAAACCCACAATCTCCATTATAATAAGATGTTGGCAATATTCAATTGGTTTATTTGGGGGGGGGTGAATGGAAATTAAATTTAGTTACAAGGGGCTGAAGCATCAAGTAAACCCTTTTTCTACAGGATTAATTATTTCCCTAAATCTGGTTTCTAACTTGAAAAGTTTCAGCTTGTTGCCTACTTTATATGGTTAAACAAAAAGATAAAGATTTGGTTTAGCTAACCTGACGCACAAAAAGGAAGGACCTAGTTTAACATTGCATCAACATTGTATAAATGCTGGCAATACTCAATTAATTTATTGCGGGGCGGGAGATTGAATGGAAATTAAATTTGGAGTGGATGATCCAGTAAGCCCATCTCAACAGGATTCATTATTTCATAACTTTGATTTTCAGCTACGACAATTTCTACTTTATATGGTTAAACAAAAATACTAAGATTTGGTTTAGCTAACCTGACATTTCACTAACATAGTAAATATTCTGGAAATATTTAATTAATTTATGTATGGGGGTGAATAGAAATTAAATTTGGTAACCAGGAAAAGCTTGTATTATTATGTGTAAGTCGTTGCCGGACCAAGACGACTTCTGTGATTATTTCGATATTTTAGCAACGTAAAGGACAATCGATTTCAACAATGTCACCATCGCCATGACGACAACTACTTCAGTTCCAGTGTTGTCGTCTTGTTATGGCATTTTTAGTTAAAACTAAAAATGCCATAACAAGACGACAACTACTTCAGTTCCAGTGTTCTTCTGAAAAAAGAGATTTTTCTTTTTTTTTTACACCTGCATTGTGATAGCCTTCAAAATCAACCTCCAAACCAATATATACACAATGCTTCAAGCAAATTATAAAACTCTCTTAAAGAGATAAATATTTGATTTAGCAAAACAGATAGACACAAAGTCAGGATCTAGTTTAACATTGTAATAACATTGTAAAAATGTTAGCAATATTCAATTAATTTATTTGGGGGGGGAGATTGAATGGAACTTAAATTTGGTTACAAAGAGATGGGGGAACATCAAGTAAAACAGTTTATTCTAATGAGTCATGAAATTTGAACATATCCAGTGTTTTTTGTATATGACTTGTATATAACTTTCAGCCCGTTGCCTACTTTATATGGTTATAAAAAAGGTTAAAGATTTGGTTTAGCTAAACCTGAAAGACACAGTGTAAGGACCTAGTTTAGACATTGTAAATATCCTAGCAATATTCAACTAATCAAAAAAATTAACTTATTAAGTAACTTATAACTGTTGATTGCGAGAGTCTAAAAGTGAACGTTATAACTTTGGTTTTCATCTATAGAAAATTTCAACTCATTGTCTACTTTATATGGTTAAACAAAAAGATAAAGATTTAGTTTAGCTAACCTGATAGAGACAAAGTAAGGATCTATTTTAGCATTGTACTAACATTGTAAAAATGCTGGCTATATTCAATTAATTTATTTTGGGGGTGAATGGAATATACATTTGGTTACAAGGGAAGGGGGAACATCAAATAAACTAGTTTGTTCTAATGAGTCATGAAATTTGAACATATCCAGTGCTTTTACAAATGTGTATATGAGAGAACACTTTCAGCCCGTTGCCTACTTTATATGGTTATAAAAAAGAATAAAGATTTGGTTTAGCTAAACCTGAAAGACACAGTGTAAGGACCTAGTTTAGATATTGTAAATATCCTAGCAATATTCAACTAATCATATCAATTAACTTATTAAGTAACTTATAACCTGTTGATTGCGAGAGTCTAAAAGTGAACGTTATGACTTTGGTTTTAATCCATAGAAAATTTCAACTCATTGTCTACTTTATATGGTTAAACAAAAAAGATAAAGATTTGGTTTCGCTAACCTGATAGAGACAAAGTAAGGATCTAGTTTAGCATTGTACTAACATTGTAAAAATGTTAGCAATATTCAATTAATTTATTTGGGGGGGGGGATTGAATGGAATTTAAATTTGGTTACAAGGGAAGGGGGAACATCAAGTAAAACAGTTTATTCTAATGAGTCATGAAATTTGAACATATCCAGTGCTTTTACAAATTTGTATATGAGAGAACACTTTCAACCCCTTGCCTACTTTATATGGTTATAAAAAAGGATAAAGATTTGGTTTAGCTAAACCTGAAAGACACAGTGTAAGGACCTAGTTTAGACATTGTAAATATCCTGGCAATATTCAACCAATCAATGGAAATTAGATTATTGATATTCTCATGTAATAATCCAAAGTCAGTATTACACCCCAGTAATAATTCTACAAGACCAGTCATTACATCCCACAATAAAAATAAAAAAATTTTATTATAAATATAGTAAACAAAATAAACTCAACAAAAATATTGAACAGAAAAACAAACAGTTGTACACAAAATCATAATATGCAAACATTGTAGAATATAAAGGCGACAATCATAGCTATCATTATAGGTGAATTTGAAACTGTCCTTAAGAGTCTTGTAATATAAAAAGAAGAATTGGAAATTCAAGGAGGAATTCAAACTATCCAGACAACATCACTATAATTAACAAGAATATTGAAGAGACTTGCTTTTATTTTTTCTCCAGCAAGAGTTGCCAAAACCCTAAAACCTGAGCACAATATATATATATATATATATATATATATATATATTATATATATATATATATTATGGGAGAATATGTGCTTAATTGAAGTCGAACGTAATTTTTGAAAGCTAATTCATTAATAATTAATTAGGCGGCATTACCTATTTAAATGTAAGGCTAAACAAATCGAGAAAAATCAATCTCTGTATGTACATTTCGGCCTATTAGGCCTCATCAGCAGAGCTATAGATACGAAGACCGAAATGTACATACAGAGATTGATTTTTCTCGATTTGTTTAGCCTTACATTTAAATAGGTAATCCCGCCTAATTAATTATTAATGAATTAGCTTTCAAAAATTACGTTCGACTTCAATTAAGCACATATTCTCCTAAATATTGTCGGCTGAAAACAGCCATATCACAAACATCGTCTGTTTGTTTATTTCTCATATATATATATATATATATATATATATATATATATATATATATATGTCGGCTGAAAGTCAGTATCATCCAGACAGCACTAGACCAAGGAGGTTTCTCTAGTGCTAGACCAAGCAGATTGTTTTTGTGCCTGAGATGGAGCGCCAAACCTACCGTGAGCTCCTCACTTTACCGCATAGATCTCTTTGCTGCTCATACGCTGAGTTGGCAAGGGTCGGTATCGAACCCAGAATAAATAAGATGTATTCCATGTATTAATGATTTTGACTCTAAATTAAGTACTTACAAGGGAAACCCTGTGTTATTATGTGTGAGTTGTTGTCGGATGAAGACGAGTTTTGTGATTATTTCGATATTTTAGCAACATATTTTGTTTAAATAATTTATAACCTGTTGATTGCGAGACTCTAAAAGTAAACGTTATGACTTTGGTTTTCATCCATAGAAAATTTCAACTCGTTGTCTACTTTATATGGTTAAACAAAAAGATAAAGATTTGGTTTAGCTAACTTGATAGAGACAAAGTAAGGATCTAGTTTAGCATTGTACTAACATTGTAAAAATGCTGGCAATATTCAATTAATTTATTTGGGGGTGAATGGAACTTACATTTGGTTACAAGGGAAGGGGGAACATCAAATAAACTAGTTTGTTCTAATGAGTCATGAAATTTGAACATATCCAGTGCTTTTACAAATTTGTATATGACAGAACACTTTCAGTCCGTTGCCTACTTTATATGGTATAAAAAAGGATAAAGATTTGGTTTAGCTAAACCTGAAAGACACAGTGTAAGGTCCTAGTTTAGATATTGTAAATATCCTAGCAATATTCAACTAATCAAATCAATTAACTTATTAAGTAACTTATAACCTGTTGATTGCGAGAGTCTAAAAGTGAACGTAATGACTTTGGTTTTCATCCATAGAAAATTTCAACTCATTGTCTACTTTATATGGTTAAACAAAAAAGATAAAGATTTGGTTTAGCTAACCTGATAGAGACAAAGCAAGGATCTAGTTTAGCATTGTACTAACATTGTAAAAATGTTAGCAATATTCAATTAATTTATTTGGGGGGGGGAGATTGAATGGAACTTAAATTTGGTTACAAGGGAAGGGGGAACATCAAATAAAGCAGTTTGTTGTGATGAGTCGTGAAATTTGAACATATCCAGTGCTTTTACAAATTTGTATATGACAGAACACTTTCAGCTCGTTGCCTACTTTATATGGTTATAAAAAAGGATAAAGATTTGGTTTAGCTAAACCTGAAAGACACAGTGTAAG
>CM042176.1:53249812-53251708 GCA_023376005.1 Doryteuthis pealeii
AAAGAGTGCCCATCAAGAATGATTAAAACAAAAACACTTTGGGATAAAATAACCCAATTGGTTGTCATGCCTTAAACTTAACCAACCAGTTAACCAACCCCACCATGGGTCGCCCTACGGCAAGAGTCTGTAATCTCAGCTTGGAACTTCACTAAGATTTCCAGGAAAGAGACTGATGCCAATGCAGATAATATGGACCGACATTCATTTGGTTCGCGTTTGATATAATTCCAATACAATTTCGGTCACAGTTCTTGATCAAAGACTTATTTTTATTTTAAATAAAATCGACGAGCAAAAAACAAAATTAAGAATAACTAAAAATTGATTTTTTCTTTTCGTCCACATGGACGAAAAAAAAATCAATTTTTAGATATTATTATCATTATTTCACTCATTGTGAGTTTTACACACTAGCGTTAACTGATGGTCTTACACTGGAGTCTGAGTGACAACAAGTCTCCTCTGGTTTACAGGATTCTTCTGAGTATTATAGCTGATTTCAGCAATGCTGTTGTCTGGATGGTCCCAATTCTTCTTGATTTCCAGTTCATTTACTTGTGTTATTATTGAGTTTGTCACACCTTCAGTAGCCGGTGATTTACTGGAGGCTAAGTGGCAACAAGTGTCATCAGGTCTCCATGACTCTTCTGGTATTCTAGCCGATCTTAACAGTGATGTAGTTTGGATTATTATTATTATTATTTACTCCTTTTGAGTTTTCACATCAGCATTAGCTGATGGTCTTTCACTAGAGTCTGAGTGACAGCAAGTCCCCTCAGGTCTCCAGGACTCTTCTGAGTGTTATGGCAGATTGCAGCAGTGCAGTGTTCTGAATGGTGCCAATCCTTCCTCTGATTTCAAAACTTTCCAAACCCTTTTCCAATCCTTTTGAGACTGTTCCAAGTGCACCAACTACAATTGGTATCACTTTGACTTTCATATTCCATAACTTTTTCAGTTCTCTGGCAAGGTCCAAGTATTTGTCCATATTTTTCATTTTCCTTTAGCTTCACCCTGTGATCTGCTGGAACTGCAAAATCTACCAGTTGACAAGTTCTTTCTTTTTTGTTAATCAACACTAGGTCTGGTCTTCTTGCTGGGATAAGGTAATCCGTTTTTATCTCAAAGTCGCAGATTATTATTTCACTCCCTTCGAGATTTTCTTTTCTTTTTTTTTTCTTTTTTTTTTCCTTTCTTTTTTCTTTTATCTTTTATTTCTGAAGTTCTCTTTTGCTTTTAAAGAAAAAAAAAGAAAAAAAGAAAGAAAAAAAGAACTTCTTCGCATCTTTCATTTTTCTTTCTTTTCTTTCTTTATTTCTTTCTTTTTTTCCGTTTTTTTCTTCTTTTTAACGCCTTTTTTGTTTACATTCTTTCCTTCTGTCTTTCTTTCTTTGAATTTTCTATTCTTTTTCTTAATTTACTTACATATTCTTTCTGCCTTTTTCTTTTTTCTTTCTGTCTTTCGTCCTGTTTACACTCATTCATTAGTTCTTTCTTTCTCATTCTTTCTGGTTATACTTTTTCTTTCTTTTCTTTCTTTCTTTCTTTCTTTCTTTTTCTTTTCTTTTCTTTTACTTTCTTTCTTTCTTTTTATTCTTTAAATTTGTTTTCTTTCATTCTTTATTTTCTTTCGTTTCTTGTTTTCTTTTCTTTTTTTCTTCATTCTTTCTTTTCTGTTTTCTTTCCTTTTGTTTATATCCCCTCTTTCTTTCTCTTTCTTTTTCATTCTTTTATCTTTTCTTATCTTTCTCTTTCTTTTTCATTCTTTTATCTTTTCTTACTTTCTTTTTCTCTTTCTTTCTTCTTCGTTCTTTCTTTACTTTCTTTTCTTCTTTTCATTCTTTTATCTATCTTTCTCTCTTTCTTCTTTAAATTCTTCTTTCGTTCAACTCC
>CM042176.1:53251808-53261808 GCA_023376005.1 Doryteuthis pealeii
AAAACAAAACAAAACCCAAAAACAAAACCTAAACTGTTAAAAAAGCACCTAGGAACAAAAGTGGAAAGACGTTAGAACGACAGACAGACAGATAGACAGACCTAGTAGCAGAGAAGAAGAAGAAGAAGAAGAAGAAGAAGAAGAAGAAGAAGAAGAAGAAGAAGAAGAATAGAGTAGACAAAGAACGTCTTCAACTGTTCAGGGGGTTGGTGGGTGTTGGGTGTTGGGAGATATCACATGAATTAAATGGATAGGAGCTTAAAAGACAGACACGAAAAGCGTCTGCTCTAGTCAGCGGGTGGAACACTATTTACACCTCACCCCCCATATATATATATATATATATATATAATATATATATATATATACGTATAGATATCATACAATTGAATACTATATAGGAAAAATCTCTTTACTAAGTTTATATATATATATATATATATATATATATATAATATATATATATACATATATATTATATACAATTGAATACCATACAGGAAAAATCTCTTTACTAAGTTTGTGTATATTATATATATATATATATATATATATATATATAGACGCATAGATATTATACAATTGAAAACTATACAGCAAAAAATCTCTTTACTAAGTTTATATATATATATATATATATATATATATATATATATATATATATCTTACAATTACATACTAGACAACAGAAAACACACACACACACACACACACACATACAGTCACACGCTCAAAAAATCATACATTCACAGACACACACACATACACGCATATGCATATATATACATATATACTCTCTAACTCACTTACAAACACACACACATGCACGCATATATGTATATATATATATATATATATATATATATATATATATATATATATATAGTTTGGTTGATAGAAAGATAGATAAGTATATCTGCTTTCGTGCGAGGTAAAGAAATAGAGCTAGTCTTCTCAATCTTTGTGCATTTCTTTCTTACTGTTGAGGCCTGGTTAGAGACCAAAATAAAGACCCAAGAGAGGAAATGAGTTAAACAAATATATTAACAAAGAACAGTTGTACAAACATATACAAATAATAAGGTGACTCGCGAGGCGGTCTTATCAACTATCCGCTGAAATATTGACTCTCGCGTAAGAGAAGAAATTGCTGCTCTTTATAGTTGGAAGAGTTCATGTGTGCGTGGTAAATTACCATAACACTCACTGAGCGCTCAAATTATTTGGTCTTTTGCCAGACTAAAAATGTTTTTTTCCATTGGTAGTCTCCATGGCGTAGTGGTTAAGAAGCTGGATTTCAACATTGCAGTGAATGAGTTACCACCAATTTTTACTGTGAAATCCCGCCCCCTATATTTAACACAATGAAACTTGCAAAAGGGTTAATATTAACTTGAAAATTTTTTGTCCGTTCGAAAGAAGAAACATTAAGAAAACTTCTGATGCTTTTAAAAAAAAATTTCAGACTTTGGAAATCATGAAAATTATGAACTAAAAACAATGTTTACATTTTTGCACCGTTAAATCAATTGAAATTTAACGTAACCAAAAATAAGTGGCTTTTTAAAAATTCTCTGAAAAATCAAATAATGGTCCAATTCTCACCAAAATTTCGATAATTACTTACGTTTTGATGAAAATATGTGTGAAATAGTTTTTTCCCAATATATATCAGGGGAAATATTTTTTACTAGGTCTACCCCCGCCCACATTTTTTAAATGAAATATGAAAAAATGAATCGATAAAAAACGATTTTTCCTTTTTTTTCTATAAAGATAAGAGTCTGAATAATTATATCAGCAGATTTTTATAAGTCTCAATGCGAGAGCTTTTTAGTAAAAGAATCATGAATACAGAATTCAGCTAAAAAATATCAATAAAGAAATTGACACTGTTGTAAAAATAAACGGACTGGTTTACTTATTTTCAAGATAACGCTGAGTAATTTTTCCCCAATCGTACAATTTGAAATCTTTGAATCAATTTTTTTCTTTGTAACAAATCTTTATGTTCGTTATTTCTTTTTTGCGAGATTTTAAAATAAACTTCACAAATATTTACGTTTCTTCCTTCAATATGGTCTAAACTGTTCAGGTGACCTATTTTGGTGGTACCTACAGTAAGCGAGTTCGAGCTTCAGGCGAGCTATAATGTTGAGGTGCATTGTGTAATGGATATTGTTGTATGAAATGGACACGAAATCCTTGACAATGTTGTTTGCATTTCACACAGCGTAATATGCTTGGGAAAGGTATGAATCAAACTATTCTCCCTACAGCTATGGGTAAATAATAGGGTAGACTGAGCTCTTTAATCTTGGTTAAGCAACCCAGAGTGGTAGTGCTTGTTAGGATCCCATCTATGAGCTAAACAGATAAAAATGAGTGTTAAAATGTTAAAATAAGGCTATTTTAGATTTTACAAAAACTCCCAATATCTGAATCGAGGTCAAAAAGGGGTGCCTAAAGGTCATATGGTCCAGAGAAAGAAAGAAAGAAAGAAAAAGTAACTATACACAGGCAATGAAAGAATATATTCCAAAAATGATAAGCAAATGAAAGAAAAAAAAAGGAAAAGAAATGAAAAAAAGAAAAAGAAAGGAAACGAAAAAGAAAAAGAAAATAAACAAGAAAGAATAAGAGGAAAAAATGTAGAGAAAAAGAAAAAAAGGAAGAGAAAAAGGGAAAGAAAGAAAGAAAGAAAGAAAGAAAGAAGAAGAAGAAGAAGAAGAAGAAGAAGAAGAAGAAGAAGAAGAAGAAGAAGAAGAAGAAGAAGAAGAAAAGGAAAAATGTTGAGAAAAAGAAAAAAGGAAGAGAAAAAGGGAAAGAAAGAAAGAAGAAGAAAGAAGAAGAAGAAGAAGAAGAAGAAGAAGAAGAAGAAGAAGAAGAAGAAGAAGAAGAAGAAAAAAATGTAGAGAAAAAGAAAAAAAAGGAAGAGAAAAAGGGAAAGAAAGAAAAAATTAAAGAAAACGAAAAAGAAAAGAAAAAAAGGAATAAAGAAGAAGAAAAAGAAAACGAAAAAGAAAGAGAAAAAAGAAAGAAAAGGAAAAAGAAAAACCGCCAAAAATCCAACCAATGGAGTAGCAAGAAGAGTTATGACGTCAACCAGAGTTGACGCTTTTGGGGAAATTGAATGAAGAGACAAGCTGATAAATGAAATAATGGCGACATGGTGTATGGGGTGGGGTTGTTGTGTAGGTGGTTGTACGTATCAAAGATGGGGGCAGTGGGAGGGGAGATAAAGCTAATGATCAACAAAGGCGTGTTGGGGGCGGGGGGGGGGTAGAAGGGTGGATGGTGATATGTTGTTAAGTGATCGAAGAGTCGTGGCCAATCAGTAGGAAAGTTTCGTTTGTTTTGTTTTTTGGGGGGTTTTTTTGCGAATCGAACATTCAACAAAACCTTTGTCAGGGCATCAACTGAAAAATACAAATGCGAAATAATATCTTAATTCCAAAACCATCCTTGTAGAAGAACAGTAGTAGTAGATGTACTTAACCTATAACTCGGAGGAACGAAGGTGTTCATACGTTGCTCAAGGGTCAAAGGTTAAAATTGCAAATCGTCGTCAAAATTAAAACGGAAAAATTTGGCTTGGGCATAGATTTTAATGAATTTAATTATTACTAACGACACGATTTATGTTATTTTTTTACTTAAATTTTAACCGTTAGTTGTGTTTTTAACCATTATTAATTGGAAGTTATTTTCCTAAAGAGGGCCGCAAGAGAACAATTTTTTTAAGGGGATAAATATTTTCAGAGAATTTAATAACATAAAAAACACGGATTATTACACTTTTGGTCATCCATACTTAAGAAAAGCACGCGTTGCCAGTAATATTGAAATAGAAAATACGTTTTTTGTTTGTACATGTTTATTAATTCTGAGTTGTCTTATCATTCATCTGTTTTATTTTATCTATTTTTCCCCCTTAAACACAACTAACGGTTAAAAAAATTTTCCGTTTTAATTTTGACGTCGATTTGAAATTTTAACCAAAAACTCACAGAACAAATAAACAAAAAAACCAAAAAAAAAACCCCAAAACAACAAAAACAAAAAACAAACAAGAAATACTATTCAACAGCCTTCAGAAATACAACAATTATTAAGTAAACTCATCGGGGTGGCCTAATGTCGGTATCAGCCAGACAGCGAGGAAGTCTATCCCCTTTTCACTAGCTCAAGGAGATTGTTTTTAGCGTCTGAGACGGTGCACCACACCTACCATCAGCTCCTCACATTAATTCAGAGATGCCTGTTGTTTAGTTGGCGAGCACCGGTATCGAACCAAGAACCTTTTGATTCCTCGTGGAACACTCTACCGACTGAGCTAAACCGACTCTTACACACAGTTTGTAGGTATCAACACACACACACACACACACACACACACACACACACACACACACAAGGGTTTGTTTTAATCAATACTTTTAAAAGAAACGGTTGTAATTAAGGGGGTTAGCTCAGTCGGTAGAGCGTTCGGTTAGAAACCACAAGGTTCCTAGTTCGATACCCGCCCTCGCCAACTCAGCGTTATGAGTAGCACAGGGATCTGTGCGGTAAAGTAAGGAGCTGATGGTAGGTGTGGCGCTCCACCTCAGACGCTAAAATAATCTCCTTGGTCTAGCGCTAGTGAAAAGGGGATAGACTCCCTCGCTGTCAGGCTGATACCGACATTAGGCCGCCCTGACGACTTTACTTTTACCACACCCAACAGATCTCCAGAACTGAAGCATCACCATCGATTTAACTTATAAACCATATATAGGAAAGCACATTTTGGAGGTTCTTACTCCCTTGCAGCATATTCTAAACCTTGCCGACAGTATATTGATAATACTGACAGCCACATTGTTTCTTCCCCAATCTGTGTCTCCAATTTAGAATTTTCAATAAAAGTCTCATCCATTTTACTTTAAATGCGAAGGTCATTCAATAAACAAGGTGAATTTTGTCTAACTTTTTCAATTAAATGTGTCCTTTCGTGTTGCAGAATACTGTCAGCATTACCTTCTTTACTAGCCAGAATTTTTCCTTGCCGGAGAGGCAGTGACTATCTTTTCCACTCAGGCTCGTAGTGTCAAACCAATGTTTAGCTTATTTGTAAAAGATTTTGACAAAAGTATGGTTCTCTGTACGCATCACACATTTTTTCCGTTGTTCAAATTGTTCACACATGTCATGCACCAACGTTTTAATAACAGACCTCTGTTCAAACATCTTGATATTTCGCCATTTTGAATAGCCTCAAAGCAAATATTTTGGGGATTGAAATATTTTTGCTATAGACCAGTTCCAAACAATGCAGAGTTTACGTTTATCGATACAACTACTATCAGCTCCTCACATTACCTCACAGATGCCTGGGCTACTCATACGCTTAGTTGGCGAGGGCCGGTATCGAACCATGAAACTTGTGATTCCTAGTCAAGTGCTCTAACGACTGAGCTAAACCGGCCCTTATTAATAGTGCCTAATTTCCAAAGAATTCCAAACTAAGTAGCCCTCTAGGGTCATATGGATTACATATGTATATCATGAGGGCCGCCTGGATTACACATGTCTGTCATGAGGACTGCAGTAGGATAACTAAGTCTTTGAATCATTCGTCTACATTAACAGAACATTAATTTCTTTATTATCTACTAAAAGCCAGTAAATACATATCTAAAAAAAATATTTGTTGTTGAAAAGAAAGGAAAAAAGAATATTACTGACCGAGTTCAAATAATAAAACATACAAGTGTTACTGTCATTTTCAATTATAGTCACATGTTATTAGTATTTTATTATTCAATTTAATGGTATAAATATTTTTCCAAACCATGCAGAGGAAAATATTATGGAAGGATCTTTTAATTTGCAGAAGACTTAGATATGCAAATTAGTTCACAGTTAGAAGACAGTTCTTGCAGAACTCAATAAATGGTTGGGTATATCTAATTCGTTGGAAACATAACATTAACAAAAGAACTGTCAATTTTATAGTAAAAATCATTTCCAATGCATTTTTATAGTAAAAATCATTGTCCAATGCATTTTTATAGTAAAAATCATTTCCAATGCATTTTTATAGTAAAATCATTTCCAATGCATTTTTATAGTAAAAATCATTTGTAATGCATTTTCATAGTAAAAACCATTTCCAATGCATTTTTATAGTAAAAATCATTGTCCAATGCATTTTTATAGTAAAAATCATTTCCAATGCATTTTTATAGTAAAAATCATTTGTAATGCATTTTTATAGTAAAAATCATTGTCCAATGCATTTTCATAGTAAAAATCATTTTCCAATGCATTTTTATAGTAAAAAATCGTAAAACTCATTTCCAATGCATTTTCATAGTAAAAATCATTTCCAATGCATTTTCATAGTAAAATCATTGTCCAATGCATTTTTATAGTAAAAATCATTTCCAATGCATTTTTATAGTAAAAATCATTTCCAATGCATTTTTATAGTAAAAATCATTTGTAATGCATTTTTATAGTAAAAATCATTTCCAATGCATTTTTATAGTAAAAATCATTGTCCAATGCATTTTTATAGTAAAAGTCATTTGTAATGCATTTTTATAGTAAAAATCATTGTCCAATGCATTTTCATAGTAAAAATCATTGTCCAATGCATTTTTATAGTCAAAATCATTTGTAATGCATTTTTATAGTAAAAAATCATTGTCCAATGCATTTTTCTAATAAAAGACCACAATTTTATGGTAGGAATTTAGGTAACTAATGTTCAGATTACCCAAATGTCTGTCATGAGGGCTACACATGACAACTAAGTCTTTAAATCCTTCTTCTACATTAACAGAACAAAGTTAGGATTGCTATCAGTAATTTCTTTATTATCTACTAAAAGCCAATGAATACATATTTAAAAAAAATATATTTGTTGTTGAAAAGAAAGAGACAACAACAACAACAACAACAACAACAACAAAGCCATAAATTCATCCAAAATGGATGACAACAAAAGCCGCCAAAATTGCTTAATTCAAATCTTAGTCGTAATAACAACAGTTTTATCTTTTATTGTCACTGCAATTTTCTTCCACCAGTCGGAATCCTCTTTTCTATCATCATGGCGACTGCTGCTGCTGCTGCTGCTGTTTCTGTTGCTTCCGCCATCACGAGTCACTACCGCCACCATCATCATCATCATCATCATCGCAGACCGAATTAAAATTTGGATTCTACTCGAATTGTAACTCGAGCAGATCAAAATGAAATCATATAATGCCAATCACTCCTATTCCCGACATTTTTTTTATCCACGCAGTAATGGCGGGAATTTGCTTTTACGACAAAGAGACGTTGTGAATCTAAGAGACAAAAAGAGCGGCCATCTTGGATAATATTTTATTAAAGTACAGTAAAGGAGACATAAAAGATGACAGTGTTAACAGGGCTTCTACACACACACACACACACACACACACACACACATATATATATATATATATAAGTTAAAAGAAAGGAAATGAATCCGACGGTATGAGTATAGATAAAAGGATATGAAAACAACACACAATGCTGTTAAAGTGAAAAGATATAATATCATATCCATAGCTAATATTAAACAATATTTCGATTTATAAAAATCATCTTCAGAGCTTGTTTATACTCCGGACTTATCAATAGCGGAGACGAAAGTAATATGAATTAAAAACGAAAACATTGATGCTGCAAAAAGCTTATGCGGTAGTTTCAAATATAAGCACATCCGCCAACGCTTTTCTCGGTCAGCGACAGTCATGTATCTCTTATTATAACAGTTTTTGAAAAAAAGAAGACATATTCCAAACTCGACGATAGACAAATTCTCTTTTTCAAACAGGATGAATATATATATATATATATATATATATATATATATATATATATATATATGTGTGTGTGTGTGTGTGTGTGTGGTTAAAAATTGATGGTAAAATGAATGAATGGATGAAATAAAAATGAAATGATGGAGATAAATGAAAAATCCTTTCCAAGGGACCCCTCTCAAAAGTATTAAAACACTTTTTGAGAGTGGGGTCCCTGATAGAAAGTTTTTCTCATCTATTATTAGACTCCTTTGAAGCATCAAGTTAATATAATTATTCTATAAGTTTTTAGAGAAGATAAAATTCGTCTCTTACCTTTGTAATATCAGTTGAGAATGGGTTTGAATTTTTTAATATATATATATCTAATCTTGTCTGGTTAACTTCCGGTGAATATTGCTACATTGTAACTATCTTGAATTCAAAATAAAAAACAAAACGGTCAAATAGAACAATTTATAAATGATATATATATATATATATATATATATATATATATATATATATATATGTATATATATATATACGTGTGTGTGTGTGTGTGTGTGTGTGTCGTCTGGGGAGCCTAAAGTCGGTATCAGCCAGACAGCGAGGGAGTCTATTGTTTTTTTTGGCGTCTGAGACGGAGTGTCACACCTACAATCACTCAGACGACGAACATTCCTAGTTCCTAGTCCGACGCTCTACCGACTGAGCTAAACCGATATATATATATATATATATATATATATATATATATATATATATATAATATATACGAGGGTCAGTAAAAAAATAAGGTCATTTTGTTTAGGACAGGACTCTCTTTTACCGTACTTCGATGTCATCCAGCAAACCCTGACCTGACCTTCAGCTGCAGCCTCCGTGACGGTGCCAGCCTGTTTCACAGAGGCCTTATCAGCCATGATTACCAACAAAGGAATAAGCATCATACATCAAAAGGAAGCTGGTCCTCTGTGGATCACATCCCTACTTATCCACACAGAGGAGTCAAAAAGTAATGCCATTTTGTTTAGGACAGGTATAATTACCAACACAGGTACATGTATCATACATCAAATCGAGTTGTCAACCCGAGTTCAAATCCTGGACGATGCAGTTTGTATTGTGTGTATGTGTTTGTTGTTGTTTGTTTGTGTGTGTGTGTGTGTGTGTGAATGTGTGTGTGTGTGTGTGTAAGTGTTTGTGTATTTGTATTGCCCGTGTGCATGTGTGTGTGTGTGTGTGTGTGTGTGTGTGTGTGGTATTTATCCCGTACCCCACATGTATGGGTTAAGCACAAGGCCCTATTAATGTGGGACCACCCACGAACCGAAGCTCATGGATGGCGGGTGCAAAAAATGCGTTGATAGCGTCGACATTCCCCTCAATCACTAGGCGCCTCAGGCACTGAGCAATGAACTCAGCCCTGTCCCTTTAAATCAAGGGAGCAAGTGCTGCCTGCGGGGATAGCCCTCTGGGATCAACGCTGTTAATCTACATTGTGTGTGCTTGTGTGTGTTCACATGAAGGAATTTGAACACTCTGATCTTTGCCACTACAATGTATAAGAACTCCTTTTATATGCCCATGATAATATCGCTTAATCAGTAAAAATCAATTTCTAAATTTGGTGTGTTTCTTAGTTATAAGCATATAAACGTATATGCAAGATTTCGAATCTGAATGACATCTCTTTTCGGAGTCATAAGACGACACGTACATACCATGACATTCTTTTATATATATATATATAGATATATAACAAATTTAGCTTAACAAAGATAAAAGAAGAGAAAAAAAACAATTATTAGTTATAAAATAAAAATTAGAATCAAATAAGTTAAACGTTAAATTTTAGATTCTACACTAAATTATAAAATGAATAGGCTACCCTCATTCATTATGTAACCTAAGTATTATAAGCACTCGGAGTCCCATGTAGCTGACTAAGTAGAGCTTAGTAAATAACAAGGAGGTTTGGCCGTGGGCGTCTCGGTGCCTGCTCGTGCGTGAACTATGGACTCTGGTATTTTCTCGCTGATGGGGGTAAATTGTTTTTTTCGGAAGGTGGGTAGACGAAATGAATACATTCTATTCATATGTGGAAAAAATAGGTTCATCGCTTCATGAACAGACAGAATGGAAGATGTTTCTATAATCAGAACGGAGATACACTT
>CM042176.1:53265438-53280952 GCA_023376005.1 Doryteuthis pealeii
ATAATTAAATATTATATATTATATATATATATATAATAATGTATAATATAGATGTAATATTTATTTATAGTACACAGAGCACATTATTTATATTCTTTTATACACGTCATTTTGTTTAGTAAATATTACTGGTAATCAAGTAGATAAAATTCTATGTAGGACGTAAGTTTTTGGTTGCATCACCTTCTCTAATTCTTCGGGCATCTTTTTTGTGTGGGGTTGTCGTCCAAGTGGTGTGCTCGCTGTCATAGTTCTCTCTCGAGAGAGGAGTTCCGAGTACCTGTCTCGCAGCGCGCTTTCGGCACGAAACCCCCATACTCTGCATCGTTTCCTACCTTGCATGATAGCAAACTGTATTGCCGAAAGCGCTCAGGTGTTGACACCACTTTTACACGTGGAATGTTACACCAGTCTCTCCTTGCCACTGCCGCACACCCTAATACACTAATGTCTGAAAGTTACGATCAGTACTAATCTAACCCCTAAACACGGCCCTTCGCCTCCAGCATGCACTTAGTAGCGGTTCGTCTCGTTCAAGAGATTTACTAACAAGAGCATATTAACTAAATTTGAGTAAATCGAATGTTAGATAAATATATAGCTTACGTCCACATATGTTAAGTAAAATGAAACGGATTAATATTTACACTTAAGCATGCACGTCTTGGGTAGCACCAGATTCCTCTCTGTCGCTGACGTTACGTGCGTGGTGCTTGTCCTGCTGTGTGACTAGAACGTGGTGTGTGTTATCAAATTAGAGAGACGCGAGGTAGAGAGAGTTGTGATATTATGTTTATGTTTGCCTGTGTGGTCCAGATGCGGTACGTGGATGTACTGGTAGTGCAATGCTCATAGAGCATGAGTTAATGCACGTCATCTCTAAAAGAGCTTCGAGGAACCGGAGCCTCACATAAAAATGCGAGAATTTAGTTATCTTACTCTAGATGACATAGATGTAGAAAATTTATTTTATGCCATGTACTGATTGTGCATCGACACGGTCTGACTGCTCATGAGACGACCTAAGAGGGCCGCGTAAGGTTTTTTTCTTTTTAAGAAAATATAAACCTTGGCGGAATCCGGGCATTTTATCTGATGGCCCCGCACACCCCTTCAACCCCCTCCAATCAACGCTCCTCGCCTCAACGCCCCTCGTCTCAACGCCTCCCTCCTCAATTGCCAGCCACGACACACACCACATCACCCAACAGCTACAACGTCCCTCACACATATAAATATATACCTAAACGTATACCTACCGCTACTCAATACACAACACTAAGTCGTTTTAATCCAATACAATACTCCGATTTGTCAGTTGCATCTTATCTTATATTATAATAATATAAGATTCGGTGGGCAAAACTTGAAATTGGTCGGAAAATTAAAACGGAAACTTTTTTGGTGGTCCCTATGACAGTTTAACTACAGTCTATGAATGAACTTTTTTGCAAATTGGGTTACGGTTTAAGGGGATTAAGGTTGTTTTTAATTACGTATTGCTAAAAAAAACAAAAAAAACAACCCCAAATTACTATACATTTAATTAACCATTGAAATTAATTATTGAATCCAACGGTAGACACATTAGTCTCACTTGTTTGTGTTAGTATTGCAATGTAAAATTTCAATTAAACTTGGTTTAAAAAAATACTTTTCAACATTAAATATATAGTAATTTGTTTTTTAAAATTTTTAGCAATACGTAATTAAAAACAACCTTAATCCCCAAACTCCTAAACCATAACCCAATTCGCAAAGGTACTAGTTCAAATTGTAGATGAGTGTTACATAGTTCGTTAGGTAGCCTACGAATTATGTCAATAAATTCTGATGATTTGATTATTACAAGGTTTGATATGTTTATTTAAGAGCTATTACAATACCTCTCTACTAGCAGGACCTGTGGATATACTACAGTATGATAATTTAAATATTACAACGTTTCATATGCTTACTTAAGAGCTATTGCTGAATACTTCAATATGTAAAAAGTTTAATAATCTTGATTTAACTCTTTCATTCTTTTTTTCACCATATCGTGGGAAATGGATTCCACTCGACCTTAAATCCTTATATTTACTAGCAGGACCTGTAGATATAACACAGTATGATAATTTATTTATTACAATGTTTGATATGTTTACTTAAGAGCTATTGCTAAATAGTTCAATATTAGCAGGACCTGGGTATATACTACAGTAAGATGATTTAATTATTACAATGTTTGATATGTTTACTTAAGGGCTATTGCTAAATAGTTCAATACTAGCAGGACCTGTGGATATACCACAGTGTGATAATTTAATTATTACAATGTTTGATATGTTTACTTAAGAACTATTAAAAAAAAACTTACCCATCTATGGGTTAAATAGAAAAATATGAGTTGATAAACAAAATTGTATTATGCATTAAGAATGAATTTATTTCACAACTTTATCGGCATTAAATGACCCAACGAGGTTGATATGCCGTAAAACAAACCAAACCTTAATTAAACTAAAAAAAAAAAATAAAATAAAAACTTAAATGCGTAAATAGTATAATAATCTTGAGTTAACTCACTCTCTCACATTTTTCTTTCTTTCCTTCTTTTCAATTGAAGTAGATTACCGTTATCGCTTCCTCGTAGTCACCCCCTCTTACTATTTTCCCTTACTCTCTTTCTATGTTCCTTTCTTTCTTATTATATTTTTCTGCATCATATACCTTTCTTCCTTTACTTCCTCCCCCTTTCCTCATTTTTTCTATCTAATACATAGATGGGACCCTAATAGGTACTACCACTCCAGGTCAGAGTGGACATGGCAGTAATGGTGATGAATGGGTACTCCACACACCCCAGACTCCAGAATTGGAATTTCACCTCATATAGAGTTTAACGTCATACCCAGGACACTAAGACCCTTAGTCACCACCTTCTAGCGCAGGTATACGATAGGTACTGGCATTAAAATCATCTGCTACGAGTTTTAAAAGCGAATTAAGGTCAAACTTTGTCTAAATCGATAAGTAGTAACATAATGACCCTCATTAAAAAAAGAAAAATATCATTACATATGCAGTTTATTTTTAATAGATTTTAAACCATTTGTTTTGGTCAAATTTGACGCGATCCGCCATTCTGTCTATTTTTCAATGCTTGTTTACAATTTTAATGTAACATTCGCGATTGCAAAAAAAAATTACCAAAAATCAGGTAATTATCCGATTTTAATGAAATTTTCAGTATTGATTTATCAATTAATGAATTTTATAATGCATCAGTTATTTTATTTCAAAATTTTAATTTAGTATTTTTGCTGTGAAAAATTAATATATAACATTCATTTAAAATGAAAAATGATGTTAAGTTTAAAATGTTATATTTTTAGATTCTAGAAATAAATAATTACTTAATGCAAACCTTTTTTTTTTAGATGAAAGTAATAAGTTTTGAAGAAAAACTCGATTGAAAATGTACCCCCTCCTTTTAAACAGAAAAAATATCAATGTATAATTTTTTTCTTTTCTAAGATAATAGCCAATTAAATAATTATCGAAATGAGTAAAACAGAAATCTCCAAAAAATTAATTATTTATTATTTTTTTGCATTTTATTTTTCGATTTTTGGTACTTATTTTCTCATAGAAAAGCCACCGTAAAAAAATTTTTTTATTCTATTCATAACTTCGGTCTTTTATCTCATTATTTATACTGTAATTAGTACAGTATAAGACCAACTCGAAAAAATGTTACGCCCCCAACATAAGGGGGGGGGGTCAAAATTAAGTGACCTGAAAAAAATGAGAAAGTTTTGAAATAAAATAAATAATGCATTATAAAGATCATTCATTGATAAATAAACACTAAAATTTCATTAAAATCCGATAATTCCCTGATTTTTGGTAAATTATTTTCTGTAAGGGGGGGGGGCTAAAGTGATTTTGTCAAAAACGCATTTTAGGCTCATTTTGCCAGTACCTAGAATATGATAAAAAAAGGTTGGGGTTGCCATAAGGGCAACAGGGTCGGGACAATCATATAGGTACTAGGACTTGATGTGACCAACCGATTAATCGGAGGGAGCTCCTCCAACCGTCCATCTAGCTTAAGTAAGAGGAGTTTTGCTGGTCATGGACTGCTCAGGTACAAGGGTCCCATCCTTAAACATCACAGGTAGCCACTTCCGGCCAACAGGTGGTCCTGTTGAGGAGGCGGGTCTTACCCCTCTGCAGAGGTGCAGTCGGTGTATTCTAAAGCCTCTTAGTACTACTACTACTAGTAGTAGTTGTAGTAATAGTGATACTCGAACTAGTACTTTCTTGTAGTAGTAGCAGTAGTAGTACTATTAGTAGTTGTTGTAGTTCTATTATTATGTGTAATAGTAGAACTATTAGTATTGCTACTACTATTATTAGAATTAGTAATTCAACCGCCCATCTAGCCTAAGTAAGGGTCGAAGTGGATTTGAGTTTGAGTTTGAGTTTGAGTTTTGTTTAACGGCATATCAACCTCTGTGGGTCATTTAATGCCAAAAAGATTATTTTGGATTTCAGTCTTTAAAGTAGTGGTTCTATGGAGATAATTGGTTATGTTCTGTTTATTTTTGTTGAAAAGGTTGCTTTTTTTATAAAATTTAAAATGTTTTCAGGGTTTGTATTCTTAAA
Organism: Doryteuthis pealeii; assembly: GCA_023376005.1. NCBI lineage: Eukaryota > Metazoa > Mollusca > Cephalopoda > Myopsida > Loliginidae > Doryteuthis > Doryteuthis pealeii. The sequence continues at coordinate 53,270,092 of CM042176.1, forward strand.
GATGTCTTTCAGGTTTCTTGCTTGATAGTAATTTGCGCGGATATGTTTAAGTCTGTTACAATTTAGTAGAATATGCTTGGTTGTAAGTTGTACTTTGCATGTTGGGCACACTGGGGCATCCTCCCCTTTTAACAGGTACGAATGGGTAATGTGGGTGTGCCCAATACGCAATCTGGCGAGTATTACTTCAAAGTGGAGTGTTGCATGTCATGGACTGCTCAGACTTCAGGGTTCCATCCTTAAGGATCTTGGGTTGCGAACCATGGCCAACAGGTGGCCTCATTGAGGGGTCTTATCCTTCTACAGAGATGTAGTTGGTGCATTCTAAATCCCTAGCCGATAACGTTGGGAAGAAACGGTTAATCCTATAATAAGCAAATGCAGCAAATTATCACAAATTATCACAAAAGAGTAGACATGACAGGATGGGAAAGGCGATTCACTGGGAATTGTGCAAGAGATTAAAATTTGACCTTACTAACGCATACAAACCGGAATCCGTCATAGAAAATGAGACGCACACAATTATCTTAGATTTTGAAATAAAAACGAATCACCTAAAGCCGACCAGAAGACCAGACCCATTGTTAGGTACCACAAAAAAGAACCGTCATCTATTGGTTATATATATATATATATATATATATATATATATATATATATATGGATTTACAATGCGCATATCGCATCGTTAATTAGAAGATTGACAAATGCATTCGCAAAGAATTACTCGGTGTGTATTAAGACGTTTCAACTTTATTAAGTCTGAAACAGTCTGTACGATATTCTACACACCGAGTAATTCTTTGCGAAATTCACTTGTCATTATTATCTTCTATAATTAACGAATTTATGCGAATGCGCATTGTAATTGCCTTCAAGCAAAATATAAATATTAATTATATACTTTATTCAACAATGCTGCTAAATAAACAAACATCCAAAATCTATATATATATATATATATATATATATATATATATGGAGTTTCATAATTTGCTTGAAGCATGTTAGGTTGAGGGCTATCACAATGCAGTTTGGAATAAAAAAAATGGAATATATATATATATATATTATATATATATATATATATATATGTGTGTGTGTGTGTGTGTGTGTTTGTGTTGTGTGTGTGTGTGTGACCATGTTCTTCACATTTTCAAAATCTTTCGCTGCCTGAAGATTGCTTCGCTAAAACAAGCAAGTTTAAAGAGCATGAAACCAATATGGTAGCAGATTAGTTTCTATACAAATAAACAGATACAAAAATATTTTTTATTATTATATATATATATATATATATATATATATATATATATTCTAACCATTCTATTTCTTCTTCCTCTGCCCCTTTTTGTCTCTTCCCCCTCTCTCTGCCCCCCACCACCACCACCACTCCCGGCTTGGCCTTTGTCTGTGAACGAGTGAGTACCCTTTGCCTCCTACGCGATACTCTTATTCTCTCAGTTGGTCGTCGCAGTAGTAGCGACTACTCACGTCTTTTTTCCCGCTTTTCTCTCGGCTGCTTGCGCCTTGCTTTACCGTCTTGGCGCACGTGCCAACGCGAGGCACGTGCACCAAAGCGCCGAGCTAGAGACAGAGAGAGAGAGAGAGAAGGGGATGAGGGAGAGAGAGAGAGAGGGGGGGTGGAGAGAGAGAGGGAGGGAGGGACAAGGGAGGAATGGTGAGAGTTGTTGAGGGGGAGACACAGAAGCAAGACAAAGCAAAAAAAAAACCAAAAAAAAACCGTAACCTCGTCCAATCCGTCATATGTGCGCGCAACGTGGAAAAGAAACGAAGCGTTTTCTCAACCACGCATGTCAGAAAATCAGTTAAATTGATTTCATTGGTTTATTTTATTTTGTTATATTTATTTATTTATTTTTTTTTTTTAATTGTTCCATTTTTTCTTTGTTTCTTTCTCTCTCTCTTTCTTTTTTTTGAGGGGGGGAAAACTTTTTTTATTTTTTTTCATTTTCCTAATCTAAATTTAAATCACGCCTGTTTATATTTTAAATTCTATTTTTACAAAATGACATATTTAGATTAATAATGTTTTGTTAAAATTGTATTTTCATTGTACGGTAGGTCTGATGCTCCACCTCAACAAAAACAAATCTATATGGTCTATGAGCTTGAAAGAGGGGATAGACTCCCTCACTCTCTATCTAGTACCGACAATTGACAACACCCCTGGCATTTTTTTTTTTTTTTTTTTTAACTTGTTTACATAGAATATGTGTAATTTGTGTCTTAAGTTCGGATATATGAGTTAACTCTTTGCCTACTTTAATCCGCTCACAGGACACCAATTAAAATTGGTACGACCTTTACTTTCATTTGGATTATTTGGATTATTTGGACTAGTGTCCTCATCTTTATTGTTATCTGTACAACGTTTCAGCCGATATACCCTCTGGCCTTCTTCAGGTATTTATTGTCGGACTCGAGAGACTTCTCGAACTCTGGAAATTTCTTTTCGAAATCCCGAACCTTCTTGTCGTAATCGGGAGCCATCACAGAACTTTGAACACAACCCTTTATTAAATCCACTTACGAAGAGAAGGTTACCAATTACGACAAAAACCGAGTTCGAAAAGAAGGTTCCCGAGTCCGAGAAGGTTCCCAAGTCTGACAAGAAATACCTGACGAAGGCCGCAGGGCATATCGACCGAAACGTTATACAGATAACAATGAAGATGAGGACAATAGTCCGAAAAATCCAAATAATACTAATTATCAAGCCTCATCTCAAAAATTCAGAGTGATACTTTACTTTCATGTTCCAAAATTTTCTCAGTTCTGATGATGATGATGATGATGATGATGATGATAACAAAATTATTATCATTATTATCATTAATATCAATAATATCAATAATAATAATAATAATAATAATAATAATAATAATGATAATTGTTCACCATGTAACTAAATGGTATATGCAAAAGAAATGTTATAAGAAGACAAATTATCTCTCATTGAAGACTGTGTAGATATGAAAATCCGAGCACTTGTCGAATACACTAATAAAAGTAAGGAAAGACTAATTGCAGCAGCCAGGAAAAGCAATTGCAACACATTGACAAACAGAAATACATCAAAACTAAAAAAACAGACATGGGAAGAAAAATAACTATATGGGTACTTTAAGCATCAAAATCAAGAGATATCACATCAGAAGACATGGGCATCAAAACCTCAAAAAAGAAACCGAATCCCTTATAATCGCAACACAAGACAATGCCATTAGAACAAACTATATAAAGGCAAAAATAGATCAGACGCAGCAGAATAGCAAGTGCAGGATATATATATATATATATATATATATATATATATATATATATATATATAATAATCCGACAATATGAATTAAACATTTTTAGAAAAACAAACAAATGATATCGTTCGCTAACAGAAATCTGTTTCGACTTTTATAAGTGGTCTTCACCAAGAGCGAAATATTTGTGATGGTAGGATAAGTAAAAAAAGACAATATTATACTCCTTAGATTTATCTACAGCAAAAAGAATTTAAAATTAAAGTTTTGTTAATTATAACTTTATATAGATTATGGAAAATGGACGCATCCCAAAAGATCTTTTGTATGGTGAATTAGTAAAAGGCTCCCGATCGGTTGGTAGACCACGCCTACAATTTAAAGATGTCTGCAGGAGAGCTATGAGAATATGCCATATTGACACAAACACGTGGGAGGTAAATGCAAAAAATAGAGTGGCCAGGCGCCTCAATGTTAAGCAAGGCACGGAGAGGGGCGAGACAGAGAGGAGAGTAGCCTGGACAGAAAAGAGAGCCAGAAAGAGAGAGAAAAACAGCAGCCCCAGAAAGCATCACAGTTTGTGTGCATTCAGTGCACCAAAGACTTTCACTCAAGAATTGAGCTGCAGATTCACTTGCGCAGATAATTTTCTTTTTTTTTTTTTGACACTACGCCATCGTCCTTAGTGGAAGGAAAGGATCCAATAATGATAATAGATTGTTGGTTCTCTCACAGAGTTGGTTTGAGAAACGAAGATGCTGAAGGGGACGAAGAAGTGACAAAGACGCCGGAAGTGATAAAAACGTCGATCATCTAAAAAGCAGCATCTGCAAGCCAATCAGATGCTGATCTACGCCACAATGCTTAGACTGATACTCACCTCCTTATCTAAAAAAAATCTAACTCACTTTTAATTCGCACGGGACAGTCCATAAGGAGATTTAGTTTTTCAACCGCGGTGATTTGAACCTTGACTTACTGTCTGTCAATCACTCCTATGCGAATATTCGCTATACGAGGAATGAATTGAGAAATATGGTCTCACCAAAAAGGAAGATTACTCGAAACTCTGAGTAGTCGCTACTACTGCAAAGACCGACTGAGAGAAAGGAGTATCACGTAGGAGGCAAAGGTTACTCACTTGTTCGCAGACAAAGGCGAGGCGAGGAGGGAGTAGAATAGTGAGTGGAGGAAGCCACAAAAATGGGGAGGCAGAAGAAGAAGAATAGCGTTCGGCTAGAAACCACAAGGTTCCTAGTTCGATACCGGTCCTCGCCAACTCAGCGTATGAGTAGCACAGGGATCTGTGCGGTAAAGTAAGGAGCTGATGGTAGGTGTGGCGCTCCACCTCAGATGCTAAAACAATCTCCTTGGTCTAGCGCTATGGAAAAGGGGATAGACTCCCTCGCTGACTGGCTGATACCGACTTTAGGCCGCCCCGCCGACTTTACTTTACTTTTATATATATTATGAAGGTACACGGTAATAACCTACTCGAGTTTCACCATAAGGATCTTCAGGGTTAAATCCACTGGATTAATCAAGATATTGATTAATTGCAGTCGATTTCACGTGTGTGTTCTTTCGCGATAAACGGTTGATTATTGTTCCGCGGTCGAAGAACGCTGGTTTACTTATAGAAAGTAAGTATTAAAGTCGTCGGGTCGGCCTAATGTTGGTATCAGCCAGACAGCGAGGGAGTCTATCCCCTTTTCACTAGCGCGAAACCAAGGATTATTTCAGCGTCTGAGTGGGGCGCCCCACCTACCATCAGCTCCTCACTTTACCGCTCAGATCCCTGTGCTACTTATACGCTGAGTCGGCAAGGGCCGGTATCGAACCAGGAACCTCGTGATTCCTAGCCGAACACTCTACTGAATTAGCTAAACCGTCAACAATAATCATAATGAATAATTATATATTTTTGTATATATTTAATTGTATAGAAACTTATCTGCTACCATATTGGTTTCATGCCCTTTAAACTTCAGGTAGCGAAGGATTTTGAAAATGTGAATATATATATATATATATATATATATATATATATATATATATATATATTGTGGTTAGAGCCGTAGAAAATGGACTCGTCGATTCGAGTTCAATTCGTAGACGAAACTGTTGGCATTTCACATAGCTCTAATACCCTTGGGAAAGGTATGAATCCTTATATTCTCCCTCCAGCTATGGTTAAATAGTAGGGCAGACTGGGCCCTTCAGCCTTGGGTAGGTAACCAGTCTAGGAGAGGGATAACTCTGAATTCAAAATTCCTGAGGTCGTCGTTGATTGGGTTTGTGGCATCCTTGTGCACCAATTCTTTCCTATCAACTGTTGTAGATGGTCCAACACAAGCCTTCACCACTATAAACAAACCACGTGTGGATGTTCACTTGTAAGAACCTCATGCGTCGAAAATCGACGAGAGTCCATCATATATATATATATATCCACTAGATGACTGGTCCTTTTTTTTCTACTCACACTGGTTCTAGTCTTCTGGCCGGCATTAGGTGATCCGTTTTTATCTCAAAAATCTTGTATGCGTCTCATTTTCTATGGCGGATTCCCATATTTAGACTGTTTATAGAAAAGTCTGCGCATCAATTCGAACCGATTTATCGTAACCCCCCCCCTGTTTTCAGACAGCAACGTACCCACACCCACACCCACAACTCCAGACTAATCCTTAAGATTTTTTTCTTGCCATTCATGTCAATCAACTGATGCTTTACCCTTACCTCCACTTCCGCTCCCCCTCATCTATTGTCACCTCGGCTTTTACACCCCACCCCCTCTAAAAAATGAATTGTCTCACCCCCCACCGCCATTTTTTTTTTTTTTTTTTTTTTTTTGACTGACTGATTGCTCCATCGTCAGTTCGTCAGTTTTTTTTTGGTTTAAATTCTTTGTGTTCGTTTATTATTCTTTCATTCTTTTTTGGGTCTTTCATTCTTTCTTTCCAATCAGACATTTTTGTGTTTTATTCGTCCTTTCCACTTATATTTTGTTCATTCGTTCATTAATACACACTCTCTTATTTGTTCATTCACTTCATTCACTCAATCATCTCTCTCTCTCTCTCTCTCTCTCTCTCTCTCTCTCTCTCTCTCTCTCTCTCTCTCTCTCTCTCTCTTGTTCATTCATTCGTTCTCTCTGTCTCTTATGCATTCATTCGCTCATTCTGCCTCTCATTCATTCATTCATTCTCTCTCTCTCTCTCTTTCTCTCTCTCTCTCTCTCTCTCTCTCTCTCTCTCTCTCTCTTCTCCTCTTGTTCCATTCATCGTTTCTCTGTCTCTTATGCATTCATTTCGCTCATTCTGCCTCTCATTCATTCATTTCATTCTCTCTCTTCTCTCTTTCTCTCTCTCTCTTCTCTCTCTCTCTCTCTCTCTCTCTCTCTCTCTTGTTCATTCATTCGTTCTCTCTGTCTCTTATGCATTCATTCGCTCATTCTGGCTCTCATTCATCATTCATTCCTCCTCTCTCCTCTTTCCTCTCTCTCTCTTCTCTCTCTCTCTTCATCCTCTCTCTCATTCATTCATGCATTCTTCCTCATTCTGCTCTCATTCATTCATTCATTCTGTCTCTCTCTCTCTCTCTCCCTCTCTTCTCTCTATCTCTCTCTCTCTTTGTTCATTCATTCGTTCTCTCTGTCTCTTATGCATTCATTCGCTATTTCTGGCCTCTCATTCATTCATTCATTCATCTCTCTCTCTCTCTCTCTCTCTCTCTCTCTCTCTCTCTAACTCTCTCCTCTCTCTCTCTTCTCTCTCTCTCTCTCTCTCCGTCTTGTTCATTCATTCGTCTCTCTCTGTCTCTTATATTGCATTCATTTCGCTCATTCTGCCTCTCATTCATTCATTCATTCTCTCTTTCTCTCTCTCTCCTCGATCCCTCTCTCTCTCTCTTCTCTCTCTCTCGTCTCTTGTTCATTCATCATTCGTTCTCCTCTGGTCTCTTATGCATTCATTCGCTCATTCCTGCCATCTCATTCATTTCATTGCATTCTCCTCTTCTTCTCCTCTTTCTCTCTTCTGCTCTCTCTCTATCTCGGTCCCCTCTCTCTCTCTCTCTCTCTTGTTCATTCATGGATCTCGTTCTCAGGTCTGTCTCTTATGCATTCATCTCGCTCATTCTGGGCCTCTCATTCATTCATTCTCTCTCTCTCTCTCTCTTTTCTCTCTCTCTCTCTCACTCGGTTCTTCTCTCTGCCTCCTTCTCTCTCTCTCTCTCTCTCTGCTTGTTCATTCATTCGTTCTGCGTCTGTCTCTTATGCATTCATTCGCTCATTCTGCCTCTCATTCATTCATTCAATTCTCTCTCTCCTCGTCTCTTTTCTCTCTTCGTCTTGCTCCTCTCTCTTTCTCTCTCTCTCTCTCTCTCTCGCTCTTGTTCATTCATTCGTTCTCGTCATGTCTCTTATGCATTCATTTCGCTCATTCTGGGACCGTCTATTTTCATTCATGATCATTTATTCTCTCTCTCGCTGCGATCCTCTTTCTCTCTCTCTCCCGTCCTCTCTCTCTGCTCTCTCTGCTCTCTCTCTCCTCTCTTGTTCATTTCATTCGTTCTCTCGTCTGTCTCTTTATGCATTATTCGCGTCATTCTGCCTTTCTCATTCATTCATTCATTCTCTCTCTCTCTCTCGTCTCTCTCTTAGTTCATTATTCATTCGTTCTTTCTGTCTCTTATGGCATTTATTCGCTCATTCTGCCTGCTCATTCATTCATTCATTCCTCTCTCTCTCTCTCACTCTCTGTCTCCTTCTCTGTTCTCTCTCTGCTCTCTACATTCATTCATGTCATTCGCTTTATGCTCTCTCATTATTCATTTCATTCATTCTCTCTCTCTCTCTCTCAGCCGCCCTCTCTCTCTCATCTCTCTCTCTCATAATTGTTACCTCTCTCAATTCGTTCTCTGTCTCTCATTCATTCATTCATCATTCGGCTCATTTCTCTTCTCAATCATTCATTCATTTCTCCTCTATCTTTCTCTCTCTCTCTCTCTCTCTCTCTCATTCTATTCATTCATTCATTCCTCATTTTCCGTCTCTTGGGTTCATTTGCCATTCATTCATTTCTCTGTTTAATTTGGGTACCACTAAAACTACCACTACTACAAACCGGATCCCCCAGAGTCTGGAAAAGAGTCTTTTGGATGATTAGAAATCCGAGGAGAATCCGAGACCATCCAGAGTATACAGCATCGTTGAGATGCGGGTTGGAATAACTCAGAAGAGTCCTGGAGACCTTGGTAAGGACTTACTGGTCACTCACAATCCAGGGAACACCGGCTTCAAGGCAGGGTTGAGAAGAAACTCGAATAGGGTGAAATGTAAATAAAAATGCAAGAAAAAACTACTGAAATTCTAATTATAGTAGTAGCAATACTAAATACTGTTAGGCTAACTAAATTTACAAATAATAATAGAACTACAGCTACTACAAACCTATAGTGTACTAATACTAACGGAGAGAAAAAAGTACGCGTTCTATAAAAATATTACACTACTACTACAAACTATATTAACCCCCAACTAAGTAATAACTAATAGTTCTACTACTCATCATTATTTACTGCTGCTCAGTCCTGTCGGCTGAGGCCTTTAGAATACCAACCGACTGCACCTCTGCAGAGGGGTAAGACTCCCCGCCAAATGGGGGCCACCTGTTGGCGCGTGGTGGCGACGGCGTGATTCTTAAGGGATAGAACCCAGGTAAGATGAAAGCCAGTTCATGGGACTTGGCAATAAGCTCACTTTTTGGCCTATCTTGGGCTAGACGGGCGGTCCGGAGAGGCCCCTCCGATCAATCCGGCTGGTGCACGTCAAGCCCTAGCAACCTATATTATTTTCCCAACCCTATTGCCTTTATGACAACCCACCCCAATCTTTTTATCATAATGGTTGCTAGAAGGCGATCATGAGGGTCTACATGTGCCTGGAATGACGTTAAACCTATCTGTGGTGAGGTTCCAGTTCTGGAGGTTTGGGGAATGTGGAGCAAGCCCCTTTCATCACCATTGCCGGCTAGTCTACTCTGACTCCGGAGTGGGGTAGTACGCTGTTAGGGTCCCATAATATGGGTTAAATAGAAAAACATGAGTTTAATTATAAAATTAAACAATTTTGTAATTAATGCATAAGAATGAATTTATTCACTCGCAACTTTGTCGGCAATTAAATGACGCCCATCGAGGTTGATATGGCCGTAACAAAAAACAACCCAAACTGGTACGCTGAGCAGTCGCATGACCTGCAAAAAACTCCCTCTTACTTAGGCTAGATGGATCGGTTGGAGGAATTGCTCCGCTCTGATAAGTCGGGTTGGTCACAGGTCAGCCCTACTAACCTATATGATTGTCTTAACCGCTTAATTGCCGGGAATTATGGCAAAGCCGCAACGCTTTTTTTTCTTTATCAATTATGCTGAGTGAGGCAGTGGGCTTTAAGGGTCCTTAAATTCTAATCTAATGTTGAAGTTCCAATTCTGGAGTTCTTTGTAGCGTGGAGTACCCCTTCATCGCCATTACTCCCAGGTCCACTCTGACCCGCAGTGGTAGCATCTGTTAGGGTCTATCTATGGGTTAAATAGATAAACAAGTTTTAAAAAAATTTAAGATCAAATGACCTTTTTTCCATTTACATCGTCAAAAATCCCGGTTAATTGTTAACAGACGATTTTAGAGTTCTTTTTTTTAAATTATAAAACTAACCCAAACCCTAACCCTAACCCCTAACCCTAACCCCTTAACAAACAACCGGATGTTGACGGTGTAAATGAGAAAAGTGTCCTTGTGAGTCGAGATCGCAGAAGGGGTGCCTAAAGGTCATATGGTCCGAAATTTTGAATAGCTATCAAACATGAATAGAATAAAACGTATTCGGTATAAAATAACCCAACAACAGTTGACATGCCGTAAAAACAACAAACAGAACCAAACCACAAACAAACTCTTCTTAATCAAAACCTATAAAGTTTTTAAGTGCCATCCTTGGCCAGTTGAAAAGGGCTTAAAGAAAGTTCTGTATTATGGAATCCTTTGGTAAGCGTATAAATCCTATCCTGCGTATTGGTAAAGGTCCAGTGATTTAATCCTATGTCCATCGTCAAAGAATGTTGGTGTAATTATGACCAGTAGGGTCGGTTAAGTATTGTATCAGCTTCAGAGTACTGCCAGTGATTGGCCAAGGAATAGATCACATGATCTCGCCTAGTCTATAAGTATGGGCGGCGATCTAGCACACACCTTATATCACAAAAAGTATGGAAGCGGCGTGGTGTAATGGTTAAAGTCCATGGGGAGATGGAACTCGTCACCCGAGTTCAAATCCTGGATGTGGTAATGGCAATTTAACTTAGCGCTAATACCCTTTGGAAAGGTATGGATCCTACTCTCCCTCCAGCTATGGATAAATAGTAGGGATAAACAGACTAGGCCCTTTAACCTTGGTTAGGCAACTGGGGTCTAGGAAAGAAGGAAAACTCCCTTAATTCAAACCTGTTGAAGCTCCGCTTAATAAATTGACCCTTGTGGTCACATCCTGCTATTGTGCGGAGATGGCGGATGGT
>CM042176.1:53281052-53291052 GCA_023376005.1 Doryteuthis pealeii
GAGAGAGATAAGAACGACAGAAGAAAGATAGAAAAGAAAGCCAGAAAAAGAAAAGAAGAAAGAAAGAAAGAAACAGAAGGAAAAAGAAAGAAAGAAAACAAGAAAGACAGAAAAGAGAAAGAACAGAAGAACAGAAAGAAAGAAAGAAAGAAAGAAACAGAGAAAGATCACGCACAGACAAGAAGCAGACATAGAAAGACACGAACATACAGCACGAGCAGCGCAGAAAAGAAAGAAACGAAACATAGAAAGAAAAAGAAAGAAAAAAAAAGAAAGACAGAACGAAAAGAAAGAAAAGAAGAAAAAAATGAAGAAAAAAGAAAGAAAGAAAGGGATAATGAACTTAACTGAAAAAATCCTAAAACGAAATGGAAAAATTTGAGAAATCGGAAATTGTTGGGTGTGCGGGGGGTAAAGGGGGTTGGAGGGGGGGGCGTGGGAAAAACGCGAACAACAGGTGATGCCGACGCGAAGAAAAGGACAGAAATATATTATACTATATTATAATATGTGTGTGTATTGTATATATAATATATATATACACATCAATTCACGAAACTTATAAGATTGGATGGTTGGAGGAGATAGGAGTCGTACAAGAAAATTGAGTGTGGTAGAATAACAGACAGAAAGAATGAGAGGTCGAGAGCAAACACACAGACCGTGAGAAGAGAGAGAGAGAGAGAGAGAGAAGAGAGAGTGAGAGGGGTGAGAGGGCGGAAGAGGGGGTTGGGGAAACCGAGCTTAAAATAGAAATGTGATTTAATAAACAATCAGTGAAAATAACAGCCGCCTCGAATACATTCAACACAGCCGATGTGTATTTAATGTATGTCGTACACGCCACACATACGCACACGCACACGAACACATACACACGCGCACACATACGAGCGTACATATACATACAGGAAATTCATGGAGGCGCGTGGTCTAAAGGTTAGAGTCGTAGGAAATGGACTAGTCAACGCGAGTTCAATTCCTGGACGAGGCCGATTGCATTTCACATAGCATTGATCCACGTGTACATTATTCAAACTATTATTATTTTTAAATAACAAAATGAAATGAAATAATAATAATAGAAAAAAATGTAGAAATGTTCTGCACATATATGTATATGCATATATATATTCATAAGCCCATACACGTCCAATTCCTGGACGAAACTGTTGGCATTTCACATAGCGCTAATACCCTTGGGAAAGGTATGAATCCAATTCTCCTTCCAATTCTCCCTCCAGCTATGGGTAAATAGTAGACTGGACTCTTTATCCATGGCTAGGTAACTAGTCTATGAGAGGGAAAACTCTGAATTCAAACCTGTTGAACTCCGCTTAAGAAATTGACCTTGTGTCGCATCCTGCTCGTGCGGAGGGGTTGGTAAATATATATATATACACATACAGGAAATCAAACACAAACACATATACTCAGGCTCATACTTATATACATACGCATATATATAATTATTATTTACTAAGTTCGAGTTAGGTGTGGCACAAGGCCAAAAGTATTGTGCGCCCATTTAGAATCGAACTCATTATCATGAAGTGCTTAAATGCATATATATATATATATATGCATATACACATATGTACATGAATTCAGATCTACAAAATAAGAAAATATACCCCAATATGTAGATATGTGTGTGTGTGTTTTGCGGTAAAGGGGGGAGCTGATGGTAGGTGTGGCGCTCCACCTCAGATGCCACTGCACCGACTCATGCACGTACACACACACACACACACATATATATATATATATATATATATATGAGCGTTATGAGTAGCGCAGGGATATGTGCGGTAAAGTAAGGAGCTGATGGTAGTTGTGGCGCTCCACCTTAGATGCTAAAAACATTCTCCTTGGTCTAGCGCTAGTGAAAAGGGGATAGACTCCCTCGCTGATTGGCTGATACCGACATTAAGCCGCCCCGAAGACTTTACTTTACTTATATGTATCTCTCTCTCTCTCTATATATATATATTATATATAATATATATCTTAAATGCTGCGTGTGTGTGGTGTGTGTGTGGTGTGAAAAGGTTGACTGAAAGTTATAGGCTAACCAAGATACGTGTTCATAAATCTGACCAAAAATGAGGCTTATTTTAAGTGGTCCACGCACTTCTTCTATCGTGTTGCATCTGTCAAAATAATCATCAACGGGTCATATGACGTCACTTGGGAACTTTTCAGTTCAACTTCGTGGAGGCACAAGGTGTAATGGTTAGAGTCGTGGAAATGGACTCGTCAACCAGAGTTCAAACTCTCGACTCGAGGCCGGTTGCATTTCACATAGCATGCTATGCATCAATTGGAGCAGCTTCCATCACTACTGCTCACTCAAGCCATGGTAAATAGTAGGGCAGACTGCCTCCTTTTAAGCTTTTCTAGTAGTAACCAGCCCTAAGAGATGGAAAACTCTGAATTCAAACCTATTAATCTAACGTACCAATTGACCTTGTGTCACATCCTGCTCGAGTGGAGGAGTTGATATATATAATATTATATTATATATATATAATATATATATTATCGGAAGTGTATCCCAAAACATGTATCCCAATATATATATATATATATATGTATATTAGGAGACACTCTATACATTGGAATATACTTCGTATAAAAATACCATAATACTTAATTGCTTTTCCTAAAAACTTAATGAGTCCTGTCTCCTTCGAAGTAATCCCCTCCATCGTTCCCAGCCTGATTCTTTTTCTTTCAAAATTCAAAAATGCACCCTGGAAGTCGATGGTGGTGGGTGCAGATTAGTAGAGACCCCTTTTTTCGCTACTTTTGTTTGTTTTATTTTTGTGGCGGGGGGCTAATCTGAATTCGTTTTTAGCTTTGATAACAAGGAAAAAAAAACATTTAAATTCAAAGAATAAAATCTGTAGACAAAAATCAGACTCGGTTCATTTTCCACCCCCCAAATGGTTAGTTGGTTGGTTGGTTGGTTTATTTACGGCATATCAACCCTTTCCGGGTCATTTAATGCCGAATCGTCATGTTTTATTTATGGTTATTTACAATACATGCTGTTGCATAAATGGTCACCCATCTAAGTATTGAAAAGGCTCATCGCTGCTTAACTTCAGTGATCTAGCTGGAACCGGTGCTTTCAGCGTGATTTCACTGCTGTCAGAGAGTGAGTGAGAGAGAGAGAGAGAAGAGAGAGAGAAGAGAGAGAGGGTCTATGAGAGGGAGGGGGATTGGAAAGAGAAGAGGGGCGGTGTGGAAAAAGAGAAAGAGAAAGAAGATGGAGAGAGAAAAGAGAGAATTGAAGGAAATAGAGAGAGGAAGAGATTGGAAGAGAGAGAGAGAAAGAGAGAGAGAGAGAGAGAAAGAGAGCAAGAGAGAGAGAGAGAGAGAGGATTGGAAAGATATATAGATATATATAGAGAGAGGGTAAGAGAGAGGGTAAGAGAGAGGGGGAGAGAGTTTGAATGTTTTGTTTTACGACATAACCCTTTTCGGGTAATTTTATACGGCAATAGAGTTGGGGCAATCATGTAGGTGGGAGGGCTTGACGTGACCAGCCGATTGATTGGAGGAGGGCTCTCCGACCGCCCGTCTAAACCCAACTAAGTGCAAAAGTAGAGTGTTGCCGTGTCATGGACTGCTCAGCCACTGGGGTTCCACCCTTAAGCGTCACTGGTCGCCACCCATGTCTAACAGGTGGCACACTTTGGGGAATCTTACCCGTCTGCAGAGGTGCAGTCGGTGCATTCTAACACCCCAGCCAACAGGGCGGGAATTTTACGGCATGTAAACTTTTATATCGAAGATGTTTTTGTTTTATTCGTTCATCTTGGGGATTCAAATATCTTTTATAAACTCCTTTTTGTTTAAAAATAGAATTTAAATTTTAAACTCATTCTTTATCTATTGAACCTATAGATAGGACACTAACAGGTACTACCACTCCGGGTCAGAGTGGACCTGGAATCAATGTCAATAAAGGGGTAATCAACACTCCTCAGAGCTCCAGAATTGGAACCTCGCCATTAGATGCAGTTTAATGTCATACCCTTGACACTAAGATCACCAGGAACCGCCTTCTAGTACACATGCGATAAAAACGGTTGGAGGTTTGCCATTAGAGCAATACAGTCGGTACAATCGTATAGGTGCTGGGGCTTGATATGACCAGCCGATTAATCGGAGAGGGTCTATGAATAGATAGAAAGAAAGAAAGAAAGAAAGAAAGAAGAAGAAGAAGAAGGGGGAGAGGAGGAGGAGGAGTCATGAAAGTAAGAATAAAAGAAAGAGAAAATAACTATGGAAGGATAAAGGGAAAAAAGACGATTAAAATAACAAGAAACAAAGAAACAAAGAATGAAAGAAAGAAAAAAGAACGAGAAAGAAAGAAATAATGAATGAATGAAATTAGGGTAATTACATAGGTAGAAAGAAATCAGGAGGAATAAAGAAATAGGTTAAAAGAGAAAGAAAGAAAGAATTTAAAGGAAAGAAAAAAAAGAAAGAATGAATGAATTAAATAAATAAGCAAAATGACAGAGAAAGAGAAAGAAAAAACAAAAATGGAAATGAAAAGGAAATGACTAAAGAAAGAAAGAAAGAAGGAAAGAAAGAAAGAGAGAGAGAAGAAGAAGAAGAAGAAGAAGAAGAAGAAGAAGAAGAAGAAGAAGAAGAAGAAGAAGAAAGGATGAGTCTTGGTAAAAGCAAGAAAGAATAAAAGAAACAAAAAGAACTTGGAAAAGCAACAAAAACGCCTAAAAAGATTAAAATGAAAGAAAGAAAATATGGAAGGAGAAAAGGAACAAAAAAGACGATTAAATCAAACAAGAAAGAATTCAGAAAACAAAAAAGAGAAAGAAAGAAAGAAAGAAAGCAAAGAAACGAAAGAAAGAAGAAGTGAAGATGATGTTAAAAGAAATGAAAGAAAACATGAACGAAAAAACTGAAAGAAAATATGGAAGCGAAAAGGAGAAAAAAGACAACCAAAACAACAACACAACAACAATGAAGAAAAAACAAGGAAGAAAGAAAGAAGAATATAGAAAAAAGAAAGAAAGAAAGAAAGAAGTGAATACGATACTGTAAAAGGATAAAAAAATGAAAGAAAACATGAAGAAAAAAAACTGAAATAAAATATGGAAGCAGAAAAGGAACAAAAAGACCACAAAACAAACAAAAAGGAAAAAAAAAACAAGAAGAAAGAAAGAAAGAATATAAAAAGAAGAAAGAAAGAAAGAATGAAAGAATTAGAAAGAAAGAAAGAAAGAAAGAAAGAAGAAAGAAGAAGTGAATACGATATGTAAAAGGATAAAGAAATGAAGAAAACATGAACGAAAAAACTGAAAGAAAGTATGGAAGCAGAAAGAACAAAAAGACCACAAAACAACAACAAAAGGAAATAAAAACAAGGAAGAAAAGAAAGAAAGAAGAAAGAATATAAGAAAGAAAGAAAAATAAAGAATATAGAAAAAAGAAAGAAAGAAAGAAAGAAAGAAGTGAATACGATATGTAAAAGGATAAAAAAAATGAAAGAAAACATGAACGAAAAAACTGAAAGAAAGTATGGAAGCAGAAAAGGAACAAAAAAGCCACACATACAACAACAACAACAACAACAACAACAACAACCAACACAACAACAACAAGGAAAAAAAAGAAGAAACGGCTGTAGACAAAAGAAAATTGATAAATAAATAAAATAAAATAAGATAAGAACCAAAAAATCCGTTAAGGTAGAATAGTAAATATGAGAGAAAAAAGCCTCTTTCTTTAGTACAGCCGTTTTGAGGGCCGGGATGTAGGGTATGTAGTTCTTTTGGGGGTGTGGGGGGGGGCATGGAAGGAGGGGTGAGAAGACAATTCCAGGTAACGGCCTTAGTCGTCATTCCTTAATTGGAATCGATGGAGGGCGGTAGCACGGCGGCGGTGGAGGCAGCGAGAGAAGAAGGGAAAGATGAAGAAGAAGAAAGCAGAAAAGGCAAGGTGCACGGAGAAACTTGATTGCGAGGAGGGTGGAGAAGAAGAAGAAGATTCGCTCCTGTAGAAGTGCAGGTTTTTTTTTGTGATGAGGGGGAGGGGGCGATCAGTGGTGGTAAGGGGATGATAAGAAAGAAGAACGAAAGAAAAAAGAAAGAAAGAAAGGGAGGAGGAGGAGGGTAGACGTGAGCATTGGATAAGGAAAGGAAAGGGCAAAGAGGAAGGGGGATATGACACAGTTTGTAATTGAGAGGAAGGGAGGACTATATATATATATATATATATATATATATATATATATATATAATATATAGAGAGAGAGAGAGAGAAGAGAGAGGGGAGATATAAACATTGATAGATAGATAGATAGAGACATACTAAATATATGAATATATATATATATATATATATATATATATTATAAATTATATATATATATATATAGTTCAATGAGAAATCAAAACAAATAAAAGTTTTTGCTTTTATTTATTTAATTACGGGAACGGTAATACAACCAGCGGTTTCTTGCTGAAAGTATTCATCGGGTAAGACGAAAAGTTCCTTTGAAAAAGCACTCTTCTAATAACACTGTACGTTGGATTACTATTACTTTTTCTAGTATACTAGTGCCAACTATACACATTAATATATATATATATATATATATATATATGTGTGTGTGTGTGTGTGTGTGTGTGTGTGTGTGTTGTGTTAAACTGTACAGACAATTCTTGTCGAACGAGTTTTTGTTCGATCCTTTCTAAATTTTCTGGCCATCTTTTTGGTGTCCGGGTGGAACTGGTGTAGCAATCCACCAAAGGTTTCATTACGAGCAAATGATGATGGCAAATCGTATTGCCGAAAGCGCTCGTAATGAAACCGTTGATGGATTGCTACACCAGTTCCACCCTGACATTAAAAAGATGGCCAGAAAATTAGAAAGGATCGAACAAAAACTCGTCCGACAAGAATTGTCTGTACAGTAAAAAATGCTGCCAAAATAGACTTATTTAATATATATATATATATATATATATATATAAGTAAAGTCGTCGGGGCAGCCTAATGTCGGTATGAGCCAGACAGAGAGGGGGTATACCCCCTTTTTCCTAGCGCTAGACCAAGGAGGTTATTTTAGCGTCTGAGGTGGAACGCCACACCTACCATCAGCTCCTCACTTTACCGCACAGATCCTGCACAGATACGCTGAGTTGGCGAGGGCCGGTATCGAACCCGGAAGCTTGTGCTTCCTAGGCGGACGCTCTACCGACTGACCTAAACCGGCCCTAATTGCTGTGTTTATATCCCAGTGCTTGAGGCGCCTCAAAAGAGAAATGCCGAAGGAATTCTTGCAATTTTTACACTGGCCAGTGTGTGTGTGGCTGTCCACGTTTAATCGGATTTCATGTTCATTAGATATGGTGGCAGGTCAGAAAATATCTAGAATACGAAAAGAAGAAAAAAAAATGGAGGGAAAATAGAACTTGTCAACTGGTAGATTTTGCAGTTCCAGTAGATCACAGAGTGAAGATGAAAGAAAACGAAAAGATAGACAAATACCTAGACATTGCTCGAGAATTGAAAAAACTGTGGAATATGACGGTGAAAGTGATACTAATAGTAGTTGGTGCTCTTGAAATGGCCCTCAAAACCTTAGAAAATAGACTAGCGGAACTGGAAATCAGGAAGAATTGAGACATCCAGACAACAGCATTTTTGAAATCAGATGGAATACTCCGAAGAGTCCTGAAGAGACCTGTTGTCACACAGACTCCAGTGAAAGACCACCAGCTAACGCTATAAATATAAAATGTAGACTGCCTCATTTAGAAAAAAGAGTATACAACCATAGGTATACTCACCACGGTTAAATCGAACTTAACGGATCTTAATTCCACCAACGTATGTCACCCCGCCAAAAGAAAAAAAATCCCCAAATCAGGAAATTTTCAGTGTGGATATATTAATGAATGTGTGGGGCGTCCAGCAAGGACCTAAGTTGAACAGCTATGCGAAGATGCTGGCTGCTCCGCTGAGGACCTCCCAGGTGCAATGAATGATAGGGAAGGTTGTCGAGAGATTGTAATGGATATCCGTGCTGCATGCGCGACATGATGATGATGATGATATTAATGAATAAAAGATATAATGCATCGGTTACGAGTGGACCTGAGTGTAATGGTGATGAAGGGGCACACTACATTTCCTTTAGAAAGGGTGTATGAAAGAGAGAGAGGAGAGAGAGAGAGAGAGAGGGGGGGCTAACAACACACAATTTTCTCAATCATCCATCTAATGTTTTTGTTTTCTGGTTAAATCGAACTTAATGGACCTAAATTCCACCATCGTATGTCACCCCGCCGAAAGAAAAAGAAACTAAAAATCAGTGAATTAACCGAATTTAATGAAATTTTCAGTGTTTATACATTAATAAATAAAAGATATAATTGCACCAATTATTTTATTTAATAACTTTTACATTTTTTCAGGTCAGTCACTTTTGGACCATGTATCTTTGAGAATCTATGTTACACCCCCAAAATACCAATAATCAGAGAATTTAATGAATTTAATGACATTTTCAGCGTTGATATATTAATGAGTAAAAGATATAATGCACCAGTTATTTTATTTAAAAACTTTTACATTTTTTCGGGTCAATTAACTTTGAACCACGTATCATTAATATATAAGTCGTCGGTGTGGCCTAAAGTCAGTATCAGCCAATCGAACTTAACAGACCTAAATTCCACCATCATATGTCACCCCGCCGAAAGAAAAAAAAAATCAGGGAATTAACCGAATTTAATGAAATTTTCAGTGTTAATGAATAAAAGATATAATGCACCAGTTATTTTATTTAAAAACTTTTACATTTTTTCAGGTCATTTACTTTTGGACCATGTATCTTTGAGAATCTGTGTTACGCCTCAAATATACGTGGTTATTTGAAAATGCAATATATAAAATAAATAGAAAAATACGTAACATACTGCACTCTACAATCCCCCGAAGACGACCGACGAAATGGTTGAAAGTTCTAGGGTAAAGTATATGGGACAATTGCTATACCAGCTGGATCCCGAACAATGAAAAATAACTAGACTAGAAAAACTTCAGATAAAGATCATGAAAAAAGAAATATTCCGTGGTTTTTAACAACAGTTGCCTAGATAATAACTTGCTGACAAAATACACAAACGCAACGCTCTCCTATAAAATGAGATGGAGCACTCTTTGGTGGCCTTTACAGACATACAGATGTGTGTATTAAAACAGTTAAAAATCCACTTCGCAATCTGTGGGTGATGATAGCCGAGAAGGTAAGCTGTCTGACTGCTGCTGAAACGATCGGATTTATAACCTGGCTGTAGGTAGCTCATAAAATGTCTAGCCACACTGAAGAGACTTGATAAGTCGAAACACGTGTCTCTGGAAGACTAGGCATTTGTAACATCTTCACCTGATGATTGCTATCGCATGAAACCAATATGGTCGTGAATGTTCCTTTGTCACCAAATAAATAGATATGTAAAACCTTTATATATTTATCTTATTATATTATATAACAGCTCTATTTTATATTGAGCACTCTTCCAATAATACTGCCTTTGGTACAAACCGTTCCAGTAAAAGCTGAAACAGTGACAATCCCACACACACTATATATATATATATATATATATATATATATATATATATATATATATATATATTGATAATCAACCGTTTATCGCGAAAAAACACACCCGTGAAATCGACTGCAATTAATCAATATCTTGATTAATCCAGTGGATTTAACCCTGAAGATCCTCATGGTGAAACTCGAGTAGGTTATTACCGTGTACCTTTATGATTATATATATATATATATGTGTGTGCGTGTGTGTGTGTGTGTATGTGTTTGTGTGAATTAAAAAATAGATCAATAAGTGCACATTCTTTGTAAAGTAGGATAAAATGTTCATATATATATATATATATATATATATATATATATATATATATATATATACAGTTTATTCCC
>CM042176.1:53296052-53306590 GCA_023376005.1 Doryteuthis pealeii
GTTATATAACACGAGCTGGTTATCTTATCTATTGATACTGGAGATTCAGTCTTTATTTGTCTTTAACCAAAATTACGTCACTGCTTACATCACGATGCCAGAAATCGTCAATACATAGAATAAAGAACAATTTATCTATTAATAATGTAAAAATAAAGACGTCGGGCGGCCTAAAGTCGGTATCAGCCAGTCAGCGAGGGAGTCTATCCCCTTTTCAATAGCGCTAGACCAAGGAGATTGTTTTGGCGTCTGAGGTGGAGCGCCACACCTACCACCAGCTCCTTACTTTACCGCACAGATCTCTGTGCTACTCATACGCTGAGTTGGCGAGGACTGGTATCGAACCTTGTGGTTTCTAGCCGAACGCTCTACCGACTGAGCTAACCCGGCCCCTTAATAATTTAGATTGGGTGTATTTCTGTCTGTAACCAAAACTAAGTCACAATATTCTCAATGATTGCGCAAGTCTATTAGGAAGGGTTAGCTCAGTCGGTAGAGCGTTCGGCTAGAAACCACATGGTTCATAGTTCGATTCCGGTCCTCGTCAACTCAGCGTATGAGTAGCATAGGGATCTATGCGGTAAAGTAAGGAGCTGATGGTAGGTGTGGTGCTCCACCTCAGATGCCAAAAACAATCTCCCTGGTCTAGTGCTATTGAAAAGGGTATAAACTCCCTCCCTGATTGGCTGATGCCGACTTTAGACCGCCCCGACGACTTTATTTACTTTACTTTATTAGGAAGTACTTAATTGATAGTCAAAATCGTTAATACACAGAATAAAGAGCAAACCTGTATTATAAACACTAAAATTTGTGTAAGCAATTTTTAAAATTGTTTTTTTTTACTCTCGTCCTGTAAAGAAGTTTACAAATAAATAAATACTTAAGATTTTGTGTAAAGTTTGTGTGCAAAATATTCAAAATAATTATTTCATTAATAATTTATTTGAGTGGGAGAGAACTAAGTTTTCATTTCAATATTTTTTTTTTATTCCCTTAATAAATTTGTGTTACGTACTGAGGTTTTCACGGTACCAAATGGATATAATGTTGTATACCCTTTCTTACTTCTTAGTCTGGTCGTCTTTTCTTCTGGCCGGCTTTGCTATTCTGATCGTCTATCTTCTAACATCTTGGTCTGGAATCTTCTAAGGTCTTCTGTTGCTATGTTCTTGCTGGCTGGTCGTCCTGGATTCATTTCTTAGTCTTGTTACCAACACATTCATCAACATCAAGAACATATTACTTATACAAACTTTTATTTCCTTAACTATACATTTCATGTAACTATATATTTGACTAACATAGCGCGCGTGAGTTCCAGTTTTAGGCAGAGCATAAAATGGCCGCTGCTCTGCCTGACGTCTAACTGCAAAATGGGGACTCTGAAAAAGGGTTCCACGTGACTTCACATATTTGGCGGGCTTCTGTAATTTTCCATAGAAGGACCCGGCCATGGTATGAAAGGGTTCATCCCCTCAGAATTACAGGGGATTGACAATAATCTTATGCAACCGCATAGATTATGTAACATTTGATGATTTTGCTTACTTGTGATACAAACCCTCTGACATAAAATCTTTAAGTCCCAACCACCTTAGGCAATATATTTTTAAAAAATAGTATTTACACCGCCCGGATGGTTTTTTTTTCTAGTCAATTAATAATGGGGATTCAGTCTTAGTTTGTCTGTAACCTGTAACTACGGCACTTCTTACGTCACAATACCGAAAATGGAAAAAATTATTTGCGAAATTTGTAATCAATTTTGAAAATTATCTTTTACTCTCGACATATTTTCAGTAACAAGATGAATACAAATAAATAAATACTATTTAAACCTTTATTTCGTAATCATATATAACACACATCACGGCCCATATTATTAATGTGTTTAAAACGCATTAATAATATGGGTTGTTTTGAGGCAAATCTATCTCAGCTGGATCTTAATAGAGACATTGTTAATGAATAAGATGCTAATTCAGGTTAAACAACGTTTATCTAATAACCATGGAGAATTTAGCGTAAATAACCGAGGGAATTGTGACGTTGGTGGTGACGTAGTTTCGGTTACACACACACACACACACACACAATAAGACAATGAAACTAGTCAAGGAGAAAAAATGATTTATGTAGTTAAGAAGATGATGGATGTTTTGAATGCGTGAAGTTTGTAAAATGTGTAGAAAAGGTTCGTTACCGTTCGTTGATTAGCGTTTATAATTGAATGTTAATGATGTCAATGGTACTTGCGAAAAGGAAAAGCGAAAATCAAAATGTGATAGGAACACGTGAAGTTGGAAAGACAAGACGTGATTGGTCCACGGTTAGTCGGATTAATTTCCTCATTTTACTCCCATATACACATGTATATATATACAGGTACACACGCGCGCTTAAACACACACACAATATCCATCATAATAAGATTTATCGAGTTGGAATGGTACTATAATGAAGTGGAAAATATTTAAAAACACGTTCGAATTTGCTCTTTTGAAATGATGTCATAAAAATAAAAATAAGGTCTGACATAACACAAAAACCAACCAACCAACCAACCAACCAACTTTATCGTTTATGTCTCATCATTTATCTCCTTAAACTGTTCAGTCTATCTTTTTGTAACTGACTGACATTTTATTTCTTCACATCTCTCTCTCTCTCTCTCTCTCTCTCTCTCTCTCTCTCTCTCTCTCTCTCTCTCTCTCGTGCAGGTATCCTCTAACTCTGCCTCTGTCTCTCTGTCTCTGTCTGTCTGTCTTCTCTCTCTCTCTCTCTATATATATATATATATCACTTCATGTTTATCTCCGTTCTCTCTAAGTCATGTCTTTCCCCCCCCCTCTCTCTCTCTCTCTCTCTCTCTCTCTCTCTCACACACACACACACACACACACACACACACAGCCTCTCTCTGTTTATCTCTCGTGCATGTATTCTTTCTGTGTCTGTCTCTCTCTGTCACACGTATTCTACCTCTCTGGTGCACCAATTCTCTCTCTCTCTCTCTCTCTCTCTCTCTCTCTCTCTCTCTCTCTCTCTATCTATCTATCTATCTATTCATCACCTCATGTTAATCTCCATTCTCTCTAAGCCATATCTTTCCCCACCCCACCCCCAAATACACGACTCGTGGCCCCTCACGAGTATTTACTCCTTCACCTGCGTAATGGATAGAATTGATGGCGGGGAGGAGGGCACCTCTACATCTTTATCAACACCCTCAACCCGCACCCCTCAATTCACCCCCCACCACCACCACCACTCACTAAGATCTCACTCGTTCACCTTCACGTGTTTCCCGTTATTCGCGCGACTGCTTTTCAAGCTCCGAAAACTTAGCAAGGGTACCCCACACTTTCATCGAGGGTGGGACGGGTGTTCGAGCGGATGTTGTCCCGAAAAGATACGAAACGTTAGACTAACAGGGGAAAAAAGTCAAGTTCGTTTTCCTTCTCTCTTTAATTCATTCTAGGGTTTGTGGGATTTTACGGCATGTCAACCCTTGATGGGTTATTTTATGCCAAAGACATTGTTTTATATATTATTGATGTGTATTGGATTTTTTTTTGTAAACATTTTTTAAAACTCATTTTTGATATATTCAACCCATAGATGGGACCATAACAGGTACCACAACTCCAGATAAGACTGAACCTAGGAGTAATGGTTATGAAGGGGTACTCCACACTCCCCAGAGCTCCAAAATTGGAACTGCACCACTAGATGCAGTTTAAGGTCATACTTAGGGCACTAGCGCAACTGGAGTTCTAACTTGCTTTTCAGTAATAATGGATCTGCAAGACTACCTTGCTAACCATTATACCACAATGGGATGTATTCTCAAGAGTATTAGTCCAAAAAGAGATGTAATAGTGCAACTGGTTGGTTGGTTGGTTGGGTTTTACGGCATGCCAACCCTTGTTGGGTTATTTTATGCCAAACATTTTGTTTTATTGATGAACTCATTTTTTTGCTATTTAAGTCATAGATGGGAATTCATTCTTTAATTAATTCGGACCATATGACCCTTAGGCACCCCTTCCGCGATCTCGATTCGTAGGGACACTTTTCTCATTTACACCGTCAAAATCTGTTTGTTTGTTAAGGGTTAGGGTTAGGGGTTAGGGGTTAGTTTTATAATTAAAAAAAACTCTAAAAATTGTCTGTTAACAATTAACCGGATTTTGACGGTGTAAATGGAAAAAAAGGCCCCACGAATCGAGATCGCAAAAGGGGTGCCTGAAGGTCATAAGGTCCAATAATTCTTTAATTAATTCTTTCAATTTATTTATTTATTTTTTTTTTTTTCATTCCTTTCTATCTTTTGATTTTCCTGTTTTTCCTTCTTTCTTTCTTCGATTATTTTAACTTTAATTTTTTCTTTTCATTTTCATTCAACATATTTTCTCCATTTTTCTTTCTTTCTTTCTTTCTTTCTTTCTTTTAATATTCTCTTTTCTCTTTCTTTCTTTCTTTCTTTTTTTCTTTCTTTCTTTCTTTTAATATTCTCTTTTCTCTTTCTTTCTTTCTTTTTCTTTCTTTCTTTTACTGTTTATTATTTATTTATTTATTTATTATATTTTCTTTCTTTCTTCTTTCTTTCTTTCTTTTCTGTTTATTATCTATTTATTTATTTACTATATTTTCTTTCTTTCTTTCTTTCTTTCTGTCTTTCTTTCTTTCTTATATTTCAAATCTTTATTTGTTTCTGTTTAATATTTTCTTTCTTTCTTTCTTATCTTTCTTTCTTTCTGATATTTTATTCATTTATTTATTTCAGTATAATTTTTTCTTTCTTCTTTTTTTCTCTATCTCTCTTTCTTTGGTTCTGTTTTAGAAAATCAATGTATAATAGTCACTTTTCTTTCTATTGTTGTTGCTAATACTTGGCGAAGATTTGAATAGAGAACGTTAAGTTTTGATATTCGAAATGGGAAGATCATTTGATAGCTACCCCCACAACAGCCAAAAACCGGCAAGGGGAGAAATTCCTCCTCCTCCTCCCCCAGAGAAAAAAAATATAACTCCACTGTCTGCATTCCAATTCAGAGTTGCAGTTGTTGTTGTTGTTGTTGTTGTTGTTGAAGTTGTTTATTTGGAGGGGGTTGTTTTTTTTTTGGGGGGGGAGGTGCTCGACGAATTCATGCGAGTCAAGAAACCTCACGTTTTATTGACGGTTTACAGAAAAAAAAAGTTATTTATAGTCGGATTTATTTATAGATATTGTCGGAAACAAAAATCAATCGCGAAGTTATCGATCAAATTGAATAAGTTAAATCGATTTCTGCCTGTTCAAAACACGCACACATGCAACTCTTTTATATATATATATATATATATATATATATATATATATATAATACTAATATTGTTATTATTAGAGGAAAAATAAAGGGTCTAGACCATTTATTTTACAGTTAAATCGGCAAATATATATATATATATATGTGTGTGTGTGTGTGTGTAAAATTAAAAGGATAAATAAATAAAGGAAAGAAAATGTTGAATGGATAAAATTAGTTTATTGAATTACCAACACGTGTTTCGGCCGAGATTTTGTTCATATATACATTGTATTCTATTTATTATTATTTTAAATATAAAATAAAACAATAATAATAGAAAATTATAGAATATTTAAGTATACAAAGAATAACAGCCTTCATCAGGGTAAAATGTTTGATATTTGAAGTTAAAACGGTTAAAATACAGAGAATTTTGAAGTGTTCGAAAAAAGAATTTTTTTGAAAAAAATTAGAGATGCTTATGGTTGGAGAAATAGAATTTAATTTTAACCTGAAGTAGGTCGTTATTCTTTGAACACTTAAACATTTTATAATTTTCTATTATCATTTTTTTATTTCATATTTAAAAGTCTTTTTAGTCAGACTCTTGCCTTGATGAGCTACTAAGCGAAACTATTAGTAGGTATATCTGACTCATTAGGATTCACTTTATTATATATATATATATATATATATATATATATATATATATATTACAATATAAGTACAAGTGATAACCTACTTGAGTTTCACCATAAGGATCTTCAGGGTTAAACTTACCTTCCTGAATTTTGCATCGTGACCATATTCACCGGTAAGTCACCTTTTCCATTATATATATATATATATATATATATATGATTTAATATACCAAACGTGTTGGTAAATCCTTGCGGTGAGAAATAACCCAGCAAATAGTTTGATTGTAAAAATATACTACCAAACATCAACCAGGAAGAAAAAAATTTTTGAAAAAAAGAAAAGACCAAGATATTCGTACCAACAAAAAATAATCTATTGGTACAATATTTGGCCAAAAGAAAAAACAATTTATATGTATATATATGTATATAAGATATATATATATATTCATATAACCGCTAGGAGAAAGCTAATAAGTAAAAAGTGCTCAATACCTAAGTAGAGCAAATAATAAAGATAAATCTAATGAGTCAGACGAACCTACTATTAGTTTCGCTTAATGCTCTTCAGGTCTAAGATCTTAACCCTAAAGAGCATTAAACGAAACTAATAGTAGGTTCGTCTGACTCATTAGATTTATCTTTATATATATATATATATATATATATATATATATATAATTAATATATATATATATATATATATATATATATATATATATATAATTACAAAATACAAATTTGTGCCTGGAAAAAATACATAAAAAAAAAGAAGGGACCAAAACATACGCACCCCCAGAAAATAATCAACCGACACCAATGTAATGGCCAAAAGAAAAAAATACCGAAAGAGTTGCCTACGTTGAATATGCTAAAGTGCTCAATACACTAAGTAGAGCCAATAATAATAGTAAAGCATAAAGTCAAGAGTAACAATAATCCTGATGATCCGTTAGTTGAAACATAGGTATTAAGTAAAAAAAAGTCGTCGATGTGGCCTAAAGTCGGTAACAGACAGACAGCGAGGGAGTATATCCCCTTTTCACTAGCGCTAGAATATGGAGATTGTTTTTGCGTCTGAGGTGGAGCACCAGACCTACCATCAGCTACCGACTGAACTAAACCCGACCTAATTCCTTAGCAACAGCCAGTCTAGATATAACACTTGATACAAAATACGTTTCAAACATTTAAGATTTAACTTAATTAAATATGTGGTTGAAAATAGAGGAAGAAAATGGAGTACCACACCTACCATCAACTCCTCACTTTACGCATAATATATATATATATATATATATATATATAAATTGTTTCGAAGCACGTGGTGTAATGGTTAAAGTCATGG
Organism: Doryteuthis pealeii; assembly: GCA_023376005.1. Classification (NCBI taxonomy): domain Eukaryota; kingdom Metazoa; phylum Mollusca; class Cephalopoda; order Myopsida; family Loliginidae; genus Doryteuthis; species Doryteuthis pealeii. Next base: position 53,303,339 of record CM042176.1, read on the forward strand.
GAAATGGACTCGTCGCCCCGAGTTCAAATCATGGACGTGGTAATTGCATTTCACTTAGCGCTAATACCCTTGGGAAAGGTATGAATCCATATATTCTCCCTCCAGCTATCGATAAGTAGTAGGGCAGACTGGGCTCTTTAACCTTGGTTAGGCAACCGGTCTAGGAGAAGGAAAAACTCTGAATTCAAACCTGTTGAACTCTTCTTAAGAAAATTGACCTTGTATCACACCCTGCTCGAGCGGAGGGTTGGTATATATATATATATATATTATATATAAATATATATATATATATATGGTCACTACTAAAATATGCTCAGGTCTACCTAATGATCTATTTCAATTTAAACAATATATATAATATATATATATATATAATATATATATATATATTGTTTAAATTGAAATAATCACTAAGTAGACCTGAGCATATTTTAGTAGTGACCAGGTTTGAATTTAGAGTTTTCTTCTCCTAGACTGGTTGCCTAACCAAGGTTAAAGTGCACAGTCTTCCCTACTATTAACCCACAGGCTAGAGACAGAATTATACTGATAATCCGTTAGGTGAAACCTAGGTAGTAGGTGAACGACACTACTCTTAATACAAACTCATAAATCGTCTCAATTCATTATCATGTCTTTATATAAATAAAACCCTTTAGCTAAGACAGTAAGTAATGGTATGTAAACATAAGTAAATATATCACGGATGAGTATCTTAGTACGTATGCTGCATCACCCTACCCCCAAACCACACACCACTCCACCCGAAAGATAACGTCTGACTAATGCTTTGAATATCTGCTTGCCCGAGGATTTATCTTGCTTCTTAGGGGTTTCCTTTCAAATGCCCCACCCTCGAGAAAAAAAAAGATTATTTGCACTATATATATATATATATATATTATATATATATATAAATATATATATACCAAAAGAAAAGGCCTAAATACCGGTCATATTAGCAGTTATAAATATATTTCCACCGATATAATATATATATATATATATATATATATTATATATATATAATATATGTTGAAAAAATAAATAAAGGAAAGAAAGTATAGAATGGATAATATAGGATATTTTAATCAATTTTACTTACACGTGTTTCGGTCAGTAGTTTATCCATGTGTACATTATTCAAACTATTATTATTTTTAAATAACCAAATGAAATGAAATAATAATAAAAAAGAAAAAATGTAAAAAATGTTCCGCACACAAAGAAAATTCGACCTTTCATCAGAGAAATACTTAATTGAAATGAAATTCGTTGGAAATATATATATATATATATATATATATATATATATATATATATATATATACAAAACTTATTGGTAAACCCTTGCGGTAAGAAAAAAAACGGCAAATAGTTTGATAGTAAAAAATATATTACCAAACTTCGCCAGGGGAAAAATGAAAAAAAAAAGAAAAGACCAAGAGGGTCGTAGCAACCGAAAATAATCGATTAATACTATAACAATTCGCCAAAAGATATATATAATATATATATAAAATATAAAATTACCAATTACTTATATATATATATATATATATATAAATATATAATATATATATATTATATGAGGAAAAATGAGTAAAGAAAAGAAAGTAAATGGATAAAATGAATTTAATCGATATCACATTAATCGATATCACTTACACATGTGTTTCGGTCAGTTTATGTGTGTGAAAATATTTCGCACGCATACAAGAATCGACCTTCATCAGAGTGAACACTCATTTTTCCTCATATTGTCGGATTCAATTCCTTTTCCATTTTTACATATATATATATATTATATATATATATATATATATATATAATATATATTATATATATATAAAACCGCTAGGATTAACTAAAGCTAAAATGTAAAAAGTGCTCAATATCTGATTAGAGCAATAATAATAAATAAATAATAAAATTAAAGCCGATGAGTCAGATATACCTACTAATAGTTTCGCTTAATGGTTCATCGGGGCAGATTTTTGCCCTGATGAGCTGCAAAATTGAAATAGATCACTAAGTGGACCTGAGCCTATTCTAGTAGTGACCAGGTTTGAATTCAGAGTTTTTCTTCTCTTGAATAGTTGCCTAACCAAGGTTAAAGTACCCAGTCTGTTCTACTATTTACCCATAACTGGAAGGAGAATAGTTGGATTCATACCTTTCCCAAGGGTATTAGCTCTATTTGAACTGTGGCTTCGTCCAGGAATTGAACACGAGTCGATGAGTCCATTTCCTGCGACTCGAACCAGTACACTACCACGCTTCCACAATACACTGCATTGAGCACTTTATCATATTTAACTTAGGCAACTCTTTTGGATTTTTTTTCTTTCTTTTGGACATTTCGCTAGTTCCGGTTGATTATTTTCAGGTCGTGGTCTTTTCTTTTTTATATGTTTTTCTCAGGACACAAATTTATATTTTGTACTCTCTAATTGTAGTGGCGGGAATTTTTTCACGCCGTCAGAGTTTTTAAAATATTTTTTTATTTATTTTTGTTTTACTTGGAAGGTTTGCGAGATGTGTGTATGTATATGTATGTACGTGTGTGTATGTGTGTGTGTGTGTGTATGTGTCAACTCGTACACGAGTAAGACTATTTTTGGTTCTTTCTTTTTTATCATACTTGGGTGCCAGTAGTATTTGACATTACATCCTTGTGTTTTCTCAGATGACACACCAGTTTTAGCTCAGTCGGTAGAGCGTTCGGCTAGAAACCACAAGGTTCCTAGTTCAATACCCGCCCTCGCCGACTCAGCATATGAGTAGCACTAGGATCTGTGCGGTAAAGTAAGGAGCTGATGGTAGGTGTGGCGCTCCACCCCAGACGCTGAAATAATCTCCTTGGTCTAGCGCTAGTGAAAAGGGGATAGACTCCCTCGCTTGCATGGCTGATACCGACATTAGGCCGCCCCGACGACTTTTACTTTATATATATTATATATATATATATATATATATAATAATATATAACGCCTGCACAATTGACGATGAATTTCATCACATACATCCAGTTGCGGTTTGCCTACTTTAAACCACTCACAGCGGCTCTTCAGCCACTTTGACACGTGCGAGAGTCGCAGGCAGCGTGCCACATGTTTACACTGAAATAATAGGACTTTATTTGAATAGAGTGTGTTCTGATAGGTGAACTTTGAATATCCCCATATATACAGGAGAGAAAAAAATTACCAGGGAAAAATTTGTTCAGCCGTTTGGGAGAAAAATTTT
>CM042176.1:53315863-53330863 GCA_023376005.1 Doryteuthis pealeii
TTAGAGTTTTTTTAAATATAAAACTAACCCCTAACCCTAACCCCTAATCCTAACCCCAACCCTAACCCCTAACCCTAACCCCTAACAAACAACCGGATATTGACGGTGTAAAAAAGGAAAGTTGTCCTTATGAATCGAGATCGCAAAAGGGGTGCCTTAAGGCCATATGGCCCAATGAATAAAACAAAACGTCCTCGGCATAAAATGACCCAACAGTGTTTGAAATGCCGTAAAATTCAACCAACCAACCAACCATTATTCTATTTCTTTCTTTCTCTTTGGTTTTCTTTTAATCACGACTATATTTAACTCTTTTCTTCTTCTTCGGTGAGGTACCCAATTAATAGTGTGCCTGGTATAGTCCACACTCTCCAAGACCCACAATAATATCCACTCTGATCCGGAATGGCGGTACCTGTTAGTATTATGCTCTAAATAGAATTCTTTTTTAAAAATTGAGTACCCTTCAAGAATTAATCACACAAAACTTTTTCGGCATAAAATGACCCAACAAGGTTTGACATGCGTAAAATCAACAACCAGGCATTATTCTATTTCTTTTCTTCTCTTTTGTTTTCCTTTTATGTTTTAATCAAGACTATATTAACTCTCTTCTTCTTCTTCTTTTCTTCTTCTTTTTCTTCTTCTTCTTCTTTCTGCATAAAATGACCCAACAAGGTTTTGACATGCCCGTAAAATTCAAACAAACCAACCATTTTCTATTTCTTTATCTTTCTCATTTGTTTTCCTTTTTTTTAATCACAACTATATTTAACTTTTTCTTCTTCTTCTTCTTCTTCTTCTTCTTCTTCTTCTTCTTCTTCTTCTTCTTCTTCTTCTTCTGCATAAAATAGCCCAACAAGGTTTGACATGCCGTAAAATTCAACCAACCATTATTCTATTTCTTTTATCTTCCCTTTGGGTTTTCCTTTTATGTTTAATCAAGACTATGTTTAACTCTCTTCTTCTTCTTCTTCTTCTTCTTCTTCTTCTTCTTCTTCTGCATAAATAGCCCAACAGTTTTTGACATGCCGTAAAATTCAACAACCAGCCATTATGTATTTCTCTTTTGTTTTCCTTTTTTTTCTTTTTTCGACTACTTTTACTTTTTTTTCTTCTTCTTCTTCTTCTTCTTCTTCTTCTCTTTCTTCTTTTCTTCTTCTTCTTCTTCTTCTTCATAAAATGACCCAACAAGGTTTGACCATGCCGTAAAATTCAACAACCAACCATTATTCTATTTCTTTATCTTTCTCATTTGTTTTCCTTTTTTCTTTTAATCACAACTATATTTAACTCTTTTCTTTTTCTTCTTCTTCTTCGGCGAGGTACCCGATTAAGAGTGCACCCGACATAGCCCACACTCTCCCATAAATCCCCGCCCCCACCCCCCCCCTCACCCCAATAAGATACGAAGCCGCCAATTGCGCGCCTGCCATATATGCATTCCTCAGAGCAGGTTTTTTTTTTTTTGCATTCCAATTCGAGACTTTTCGATGCCAACAGCCCCAAATGGGTTTTACCGACACGGGTAAATATGTACGACGCATCTCGACAGCCATCTTTTCTTTATTTTTTTGTTTCTTCATCTTGTTCCCTCTACCCCCCCCTGCGAGAGTCCTAATCCTTTACCCCAATAAACGCTCTCACAACACACACACACACAACACCACACACACAGAGGAGAGAGAGAGAGAGAGAGGAGAGAGAGAGAGAGAGAGAAAATACACCTGCATTGCCAAACCCACTTCCCGCCAAAAACGCTGACTTCTTGGTTTGTTCTGTTTTTTTTTTTGTTTTTCTTTGTTGTTTTGTTTTTCTTGTGTAAACGTTTGATATTAAAACACCAATCAGAAAATGCACATATCTGTTTCGCGTAACGGGTACCAGCCCGGAAAACGGATGCGGTGAGACGGTTTGCTATTCCAGATGTCTCTCTTTATGCTGCCTTTGCATAAACACCTTTAGGAAATTATTGATGATTGATTGGGTGATTGATTTTAACGGCATGCCAATGCATTTTGGGTTATTTTATGCCTGGATGTTTAAAGAATCGCGTTCATTGTATATTTATTTACCTCTTTGAGTAGTTATTTTTTAAAAGTTTTTTTATTATTGATTAATGATTTTAACACCAATCAGAAAATGCTATATCTGTTTCGCGTAACGGGCACCAGCCCGGAAAACGGATGCGGTGAGACGGATTGCAATTCCAGATGTCTCTCTTTATGCTACCTTTGCATAAATACCTTTAGGAAATTATTGATTGATTGATTGGGTGATTGATTGATTGATTTTAACGGCATGGCAATGCGTCTCGGGTTATTTTATGTTGAGAGTTTAGAAAATCGTGTTTATAGTACATTTATGTTTTTTGTGTAGTTATTTCCTAAGATTTTTTTATTGGTTGATTGCTTTTAATGGCATGTCAACCTGTCTAGGTAATTCTATGCATAAACATTAAGAAATTGTTTCGATTATTTTAATGACATATCAATCTATTCAATGTTATTTTATTCCCGGAGGTTAAAGAATCGCGTTCATTGTACATTTATATTTACATCTTTTGGATAGTTATTTTTAAAAGGTTTTTTTATTGATTGATTTTAATGGCATGTCAACATGTGAAGGTTTATTTTTTGCTGAGAGGTTAAGAATCGTGTTTATTGTACAATTATATTTACATTTTTATGAAGTTATTTCCTAAGAGGTTTTTATTGATTGATTGATTGACTTTAACGGCATGTCAACCCGTCCGGGGTTATTTTATGCCTAGAGGTTAAAGAATCGAGTTCATTGTATATTTATATTTACATCTTTTGAGTAGTTATTTTTTTAAAAGTTTTTTTTTTTTTTATTGATTAATTGATTTTAACGGCACGTCAACCCGTCTAGGGTTATTTTATGCTGAGGGGGTTAGGGAATCGTGTTTATTGTACATTTCATATTTACATTTTTGTGTAGTTATTTCTTAAGAGGTTTTTTTATTGATTGATTGCTTTTAACGGCATATCAACCTGTCTAGGGTTATTTTCTGCTGAGAGGTTAGGGAATTGTGTTCATTGTACATTTATGCTTACATTTTTGTCTAGTAGTTTTTAGAGTTTTTTTTTTATTAATTGATTGATCTTAATGGCATGCTAACGCGTCTTGGGTTACTTTATCCTGGAAGTTAAAGAATCGCGTTCATCTTTTGGATAGTTATTTTTATTCGTTTTTTTACGCAGTTTTATAATATCAATTATTCTTATCTAATATAACTAATTTGTACACATCTATATAATTCAAGTTTTCCAATCTAATAATAATAATAATAATAATAATAATAATAATAATAATAATAATAATAATAATAATACCTAGTGTTGATCAACAAAAAAAAAAGAACTTGTCAACTGGTGGATTTTGCAGTTCCAGCAGATCACAGGGTGAAGCTAAAGGAAAATGAAAAAAATGGACAAATACCTGGACCTTGTCAGAGAACTGAAAAAGTTATGGAATATGAAAGTGAAAGTGATACCAATTGTAGTTGGTGCACTTGGAACGGTCCCAAAACGATTGGAAAAGGGTCTGGAATGTTTGGAAATCAGAGGAAGGATTGAAACCATTCAGAACACTGCACTGCTGCAATCTGCCAGAATACTCAGAAGAGTCCTGGAGACCTGAGGAGACTCAATCAGACTCCAGTGAAAGACCATCAGCTAACACTGATGTGAAAACTCAAAAGGAGTAAATAATAATAATAATAATAATAATAATAATAATAATAATAATAATAATAATAGGATTTCAAGTAATTATTTTTATTTAATAATAGTCAGTTGCTTTCATACAGTATGGTTTCAAAGAAATTAAATTCAAGTGATGGCGGTGGTTGCGGGTCTACATGTCCTGGGAATGACGTTAAACTCTATCTGATGGTGAGGTTCCAGTTTTGGAGGTTTGGGGAATGTGGAGCACCCCATTCATCACCATTGCTCCCTGGTCCACTCTGACCCGCAGTGGTAGTACCTGTTAGGGTCCCATCTATGGGTTAAATAGAAAAATGTTTTTATAAAAAAATTGTATTATCCATTAAGAATTGATTTATTTCAAAACTTTATCGGCATTAAATGACCCACCGAGGTTGATATGCCGTAAAACGAAACAAACCAAACAACTTTCACTTTTTGAGAGAATTTGATATTTTTTAAAAAGTGAAAAATCAACCTACCTTACTGGACATAGATTATTATGATCATGATTGAATCTTATTATAATGGAGATTGTGTGTTTTTCTGTCTGTAACCGAAACTATATTACTAATCGAGTCACAATTCCCTTAGTTATTTACGTCATATTTTCCTGTTATAGTACCTGTTAGGGTCCCATCTATGGGTTAAATAGAAAAATGTATTTTTAAAAAAATTGTATTATCCATTAAGAATTGATTTATTTCAAAACTTTATCGTCATTAAATGACCCACTGAGGTTGATATGCCGTAAAACAAAACAAACCAAACCAAATCATAAAACCTCCGCTGCTAGTGGCTATGGATCATTGTAAGTAAATCCCAAAATCAAATCCAAAACTTTTCAATATGACTAAATAAAAATTGATCCCTACTTTCTAATAATTTGCCTTCTTTCTTTCCTTTTCTTTTAAATTTCTTCTCCCAAGCAGCGGGCAGCCCATCTCCACAATAAAATGTCTGTTTCTGTTCAGAATGCTTTTGCAGTTGACTTCACTCATGCTCATGTCACTCGTGCTGACCAATCTGGTTTGCTTAATTTCCCTATCATCAACACTGTTAGTTTTGGGCATAATTCGATTCGTTTTAATGCAATTAATTCTTGGAATACTGTTCAGTCGTTATTTTTTGATAAAAAAAAGATGAAGCTTGTTTCAGTAAATTATTTTGTCCTTAAAACACTTTTGAAAAATCATTTTATTGCCTCTTATAAACAACAGATTTGCATTTAGATTCTCACACGGCTAATTTGTCTCATGATATATATGTATATGTTTACGTTGTGTGTTTCATGTATTGTTTCCTGTGAGCGTCCAAGGGTGGTCATGTCCATGGGATTAGTTTCACGCTATTAGGCATGGCCTCCCTTCAATAGTAGTTTAAATCAATAAAGTTTTTCTTTTACTTATATTTTAAAAATAATTTGTACTACTATTGATTAATAAATTTCTTATTTCTTATTTCTTATTATTTCTTATTTCACACGGCCGTTGTAGTTCAAAGGAAAGGGGGAAAATGCAGATTGGTAATGTTAGTGTCGCAGAAGTTGTTTGATAACGTTAAAGTTCAACATTACACCATCTTAGGGACTTTAGCTTCGGATGGGATGTCGGGGTTTAATTAGAATGATCTATAGCAACTAGCCACAGAGGTTTGATAAAAGAACTTTTCTTTGTCCAGATAGATTGCTGTCCAAGGATAACGAACCCCATCTACCCCATATATAGAAACAGACGTATTTTACTGACCCAACAGTGCCAATTGTTTGATAGCGCTAAAGTTCAGCATCACACCACCTTAGGGACTTCAGCTTCGGATGGGATGTCGGGGTTTTGCTTAGAATGATCTATAGCCACTAGCAGCGGAGGTTTTATAACAGACTTTTCCTTGTCTAGATGGATTGTTGTCCCAGGTTAAGGAGCCCCATTTACCCCATATATAGAAACAGACGTATTTAACTGACCCAACAGCGCCAATATCCGTGACCGGTCTATCATTTCTGTACAACAATTGCTTTCCATTTCTCAAGGTATCTAAATAAAAATTAATCCATATTTTCTAATAATATTTCGAAAATATAATAAAATTCTAATAATAATTACACCCCTATCCATTCTTTAAAATGAGGTTGAGCAGTTAGACAGCGAAGGTTTTTATAACAGACTTTTCTTTGTCTAGATAGATTGCCGTCCAAGGATAACGAACCCCATCTACTCCATATATAGAAACAGACGTATTTTACTAACCCACCACTGCCAATATCCGTGACCAAGGTTTTATTCCATTATCCGTGACCGGCGTATTATTCCCATACAACCCAACCCAGCAATTGACATCCATTTTTCATGGTGTATAAATAAAAAATCACCCCTATTTTCTAATAATATTTTGATAATATGATATTTCAATAATATGATAAAATTCTAATAATAATTACTCCCCTAGCCTTTCTTTAAAATGAAGTAGAGCAGGTAGACAGCAGAGGTTTTATAACAGACTTTTCTTTGTCTAGATAGATTGCCGTCCAAGGATAACGAACCCCATCTACTCCATATATAGAAACAGACGTATTTTACTGACCCACCACTGCCAATATCCGAACTCAGCAATTGCCTTTCATTTATCAAGATGGTAGCGGAGATTTTATTACAGACTCTTCCTTGTCTAGATGGATTTTTCATCCAAGGCTAACGAACCCCATCTACCCCATATATAGAAACAGACGCATTGAACTGACCCAACAGCGCCAATATCCGTGACCGATCTACTATTATTGTACAACAATTGCTTTACTAACAATGGTCTGCAAATCTAGTTTGCTAACAATCACACCACGTAACTACCCCATATATAGAAACAGACGTATTTTACAGAGCCAACTACACCATTATCCGTGACTGGGGTATTATTCCCATACAACCAAACCCAGCTATTGACATCCATTTTTCATGGTGTCTAAATAAAAATTCATCCCTATTTTCTTATATTTTGATAATATATATTCCAATAATATGATAAAATTCTAATAATAATTACTCCCTTAACCTTTCTTTGAAATGAGGTGGAGTCGCTAAAGAGTGGAGGTTTTTATAACAGACCTTTCTTTGTCTAGATGGATTGTCGTCCAAGGATAACGAACCCCATCTACCCCATATATAGAAACAGACGTATTTTACTGACCCACCACTGCCAATATGCGTGACCGGCGTATTATTCCCATGCAACCAAACCCAGCTATTGACTTCCATTTTTCAAGGTGTCTAAATAAAAAATCATCCCTACTTTCTAATAATATTTTGATAATATATTTCAATAATATAATTACAATTCTAATAATAACTACTCGCCTAGCTCTCTTTTAAAATGAGGTTGAGTCGGTAGAAGTGGAGGTTTTATAACAGACCTTTCTTTGTCTAAATAGAATGTCATCCAAGGATAACGAACCCCATCTACCCCATATATAGAAACAGACGTATTTTACTGACCCACCACTGCCAATATCCATGACCGGGCTTTTATTCATGTAGAACGTAACCCAGCAATTGACTTCCATTTATCAAGGTGACTAAATAAAAAAGCATCACTACTTTCTAATAATATTTTGATGATATAATATTTCAATAATATAATAAAATTATAATAATAATTACTCCCCTAGCCTTTCTTTAAAATGAGGTAGAGTCGCTAGAGATCGGTGGTTTTATAACAGACTTTTCTTTGTCTAGATGGATTGATGACCAAGGATAACGAACCCCATCTACCTCATATATAGAAACAGACGTATTTCACTGACCAACAGTGTTAATATCCGTGACCAGTGTTTTATTCCTGGAGAACCCAACCCAGCAATTGACATCCATTTTTCATGGTGTCTAAATAAAAATTCATCTCTATTTTCTAATAATATTTTGATAATATGATAAAATTCTAATAATAACTACTCCCTTAGTCTTTCTTTAAAATGAGATTGAGTCGCTAGAGAGCGGAGGTTTTTATAACAGATCTTTCTTTGTCTTGATAGATTGCTGTCCAAGGCTAACGAACCCCATCTACCCCATATATAGAAACAGACGTATTTTACTGACCCAGCACTGCCAATATCCGTGACCAAGTTTTTATTCCGTTATCCGTGACCGACGTATTATTCCCATACAACCCAACCCAGCAATTGATATCCGTTTTTCATGGTGTATAAATAAAAATTCATCCCTATTTTCTAATAATATTTTCATAATATGATATTTCAATAATATGATAAAATTCTAATAATAATTACTGCCCTATCCATTCTTTGAAATGAAGTAGAGCAGTTAGACAGCGGAGGTTTTATTACAGACATTTCTTTGTCTAGATAGATTGCTGTCCAAGGATAACGAACCCCATCTACCCCATATATAGGAAACAGACGTATTTTACTGACCCAACAGTGCCAATTGTTTGATAGCGCTAAAGTTCAGCATCACACCACCTTAAGGACATCAGCTTCAGATGTGATTTCGGGGTTTACTTAGAATGAGCTATAGCCACTAGCAGCGGAGATTTTTATAACAGACATTTCCTTGTCGAGATGGATTGTTGTCCAAGGATAACGAACCCCATCTACCTCATATATAGAAACAGACGTATTTCACTGACCCACCACTGCCAATATCCGTGACCAAGGTTTTATTCCTGTAGAACCCAACCCAGTAATTGATATCCATTTGGTGTCTAAATAAAAAAATCATCCCTACTTTCTACTAATATTTTGATAATATAATATTTCAATAATATGATAAAATTCTAATAATAATTACTCCCTTAACCTTTCTTTAAAATGAGGTTGAATCGCTAGAGAGTGGAGGTTTTTATAACAGACCTTTCTTTGTCTAGATGGATTGCTGTCCAAGGATAACGAACCCCATCTACCCCATATATAGAAACAGACGTATTTCACTGACCCACCACTGCCAATATCCGTGACCGGGGTATTATTCCTGTAGAACCCAACCCAGCAATTGACATCCATTTTTCATGGTATCTAAATAAAAAAAGCATCCCTACTTTCTAATAATATTTTCATGATATAATATTTCAATAATATAATAAAATTCTAATAATAATTACTCCCCTAGCCTTTCTTTAAAATAAAGTAGAGCAGTTAGACAGCGGAGGTTTTTATAACAGACCTTTCTTTGTCTAGATAGATTGTCGTCCAAGGATAACGAACCCCATCTACTCCATATATAGAAACAGACGTATTTTACTGACCCACCACTGCCAATATCCGTGACCAAGGTTTTATTCCTGGAGAATCAAACCCAGCAATTGACATCCATTTTTCATGGTCTAAATAAAAAATCATCCCTATTTTCTAATAATATTTTGATAATATGATATTTCAATAATATGATAAAATTCTAATAATAATTACACCCCTATCCATTCTTTAAAATGAAGTAGAGCAGGTAGATAGCAGAGGTTTTATAACAGACCTTTCTTTGTCTAGATAGATTGCTGTCCAAGGATAACGAACCCCTATCTACCCCATATATAGAAACAGACGTATTTTACTGACCCAACAGTGCCAATTGTTTGATAGCGCTAAAGTTCAGCATCACACCACCTTAAGGACATCAGCTTCAGATGTGATTTGGGGTTTACTTAGAATGAGCTATAGCCACTAGCAGCGGAGATTTTTATAACAGACATTTCCTTGTCGAGATGGATTGTTGTCCAAGGATAACGAACCTCATCTACCCCATATATAGAAACAGACGTATTTCACTGACCCACCACTGCCAATATCCGTGACCAAGGTTTTATTCCTGTAGAACCCAACCCAGCAATTGATATCCATTTGGTGTCTAAATAAAAAATCATCCCTACTTTCTAATAATATTTTGATAATATAATATTTCAATAATATGATGAAATTCTAATAATAATTACTCCCCTAGCCTTTCTTTAAAATGAGGTAGAGTCGCTAGAGATCGGTGGTTTTATAACAGACTTTTCTTTGTCTAGATGGATTGATGACCAAGGATAACGAACCCCATCTACCTCATATATAGAAACAGACGTATTTCACTGACCCACCACTGCCAATATCTGTGACCGGGGTTTTATTCCTGGAGAACCCAACCCAGAAATTGACATCCATTTTTCATGGTGTCTAAATAAGAAATCATCACTATTTTCTAATAATATTTTCATGATATAATATTTCAATAATATAATAAAATTCTAATAATAATTACTCCCCTAGCCTTTCTTTAAAATAAAGTAGAGCAGTTAGACAGCGGAGGTTTTATAACAGACCTTTCTTTGTCTAGATAGATTGCTGACCAAGGATAACGAACCCCATCTACCCCATATATAGAAACAGACGTATTTTACTGACCCACCACTGCCAATATCCGTGACCGGCATTTTATTCATGTAGAACACAACCCAGCAATTGACTTCCATTTATCAAGGTGACTAAATAAAAAAATATCCCTACTTTCAAATAATTTGCCATTTTTCTTTCTTTTCATCTTCTTCCTTTTTTTTCAAATTTGTTCTTATTTTCCGTTTTCTCTCTTACTATCTGTATCCGTACAGACGATGGGGGAGAAGAAAAGCCCAAATATGGACAACTGGGTGCCCCGCCCCAGATAACACATCGTTGTAATTAGTGATGAGAATAGTCAGCACCAGACACGCTCCAAGACTTAGCTATTTTACCTACATGTATACACAACACACCCATCCACCTCACCCCACTCCACCCAGCACTGCCTGTCGCTTACGCAGCTATTTACCCACGCAACGCGCACTGCCTGCGAAGCCGGCTATTTATAATCCTTTCTATATTAGTAGCGTGAACTATCTATACACGTCTACGTGGGCAGAATAATCATATATATATATATATATATATATATATATATATTATATATATATATATATATATATATATATATATATATCACTTTTTTCCTTGTCTGAGAAAGCCTATTAAGATATCGGTGTAAATGAATTTATAGCTGTTAATATGACTGATATTAAAACCATTTCTTTGTTAAGTGTATTGCTCTGTATATAATAATAATTATTATACATTGAGCTCTCGTCATAAAATATACTATGTCGATATTATATCAATATTAAAAAGGGTCCTATTTAGAATCCTTCAAAACATCAATTTACTTATTTACACACACACACACACACACACACACACACACACACACACACATATATATATATTTATTTATTTATTTATAATTATAAAGTTGGTCCTACCATTGGTTTCTGAATAACACTTTTTCGGTGTTGTTCGTCTTCAGAGGCGGTTGCCTTTTTTTTACACCGAAAAAGTGTTATTCAGAAACCAATGGTAGGACCAACTTTATAATTATAAATAAATAAATAAATAAAGCTCTTACATAAGTAATTGAGCCCTCTATAATCAATTCTCCAACAATAATAATGATTTAACCTATATATATATATATATAATATATATATATATATATATAAGGTGTGTCAAAAGATATTGAGATCTTTTGTACTTTTTGATAGGCCTGGTATTCTGAAAAAATTAACGATCCATTCATTGTTGATTGTTGGTAAATACAGCTTCAGACTCGGCACTTTTATGACACACCTTGTATTCTGAAAAAAATTAACGTTCCATTCAGTGTTCATTTCTGTCTTGGTAAATACACAGCTTCAAACTCGGCACTTTTATGACACACCTTGTATTCTGAAAAAAATTAATGTTCCATTCATTGTTCATTCCTACTTTAATAAATACACTCTCAAACTCGGCACTTCTATGACACACCTTGTATTCTGAAAAAAAAGTAATGTTCCATTCATTGTTCACTTTTATTTTGGTAAATACACCTTCAATCTCGATACTTTTATGACACACCTTGTATATATATATATTTATCCATTTTATTATATTTTCTAATTTATTTTGTAATGTGCCAAAGAGTCTCGAGATTTTCGGTACTTTTTAACACACCTTGTATTTTAGAAAATTAATGTTCCAATCATAATTACAGCTTTAGAATCTGTACTTTTTGACACACATTGTATTCTGAAAAAAAAATGACGTTATGTGGTTGAAAACAGGAAAAAACCGGATAAAATAATACAACTATATTTAATAGATATTTCACCTCATTTAGTTGTTGTGTTGTTTTATCCGCCTTTTCCTCTATTATCAACAACATTGTGTTGGATTTACTCAATCCTTTACTCTTGTTTGTGTGTGCGTGCGTATGTGTGATTTTCTGTTATGAAAACAGAATCCTGAAATCCAGAGATAATTTTGGATAAAAGTGCGTATGTTCATTTTGGATGTTGAAAAAGGCATGAGACTATTTACCCTGAATTCGAATTGGTAAAATGACCTTGTCGTGGAATTGTGATATAAATAAACATGTTGATTAAGAGAAGAGGTAAATAACATTCCACGTTTATACATTCCAGAAGTACAAAGGTGGGATGTATATCTAATCAGGACGCGCTGAGAGTACGGATTCACACACACACACACTCGCACACTCACACACACGCACACACACATATATATATATGTATATATATTTATATATATATGGAGAAATGTTGACAAAAATGGGATTTTACGATGAATGGAAGTTTATGACTGGTGATATTGTCGAATTTATAATGTTTCGGTTTTTCAGACCTTCTACAGGACACAAGTTGTGTTATTGTATTGAATGATTAAATTCTGTTACGTCGACATTATCACCAGTAATAAACTTCCATCTCGCGTTTGTCAACATTTATCCATTTGATTTCCTCATTTTATTCCCATATATATATATATATATATATATATATATATACGCAAAATACTTACAGATATTTTGCACATTATACACAATTATTGACATATATATATATATATATATATATATATATATATATATATATATATATATATAGCTATTTAGTACAAGTAAATTGAGAGAACCTTTATATATATATATAAACCTTATGTCCATAAAACAACCTGATATACCTTATCTATATATATATATAATTATAATTTAACCTTATATGAGTAATTAACTAAAGATATTATGAGGTGAGGGAATTTATAAATAACTAATTATTCCTATATTTCCATTTGGTAATATGATTAATTCCTTTTATATATAATTATCAAATATTCATATTCAATATCAATATTAATATAATATTATATAATATAATTATATAACAAACGAGAGAGATCGAAGTCGACTATAAATTTCCATCCATCATAACATTCCGTGTTTGTTTTCAAAATTGTCTCTATATATCTATCTATCTCAGTCTGTTCATATCTATCTATCTATCTATCTAACAATATATAATATATATATATATATATATATATATTATATATATATATATATATACCTATCTCTTGCTGTTCATATCTATCTATTTATCTCTGTTAATATGTATCTATCTCTGTTCATATTATCTATCTTCCATATATCTATCTAACTATCTATCTGTCTGTCTCGGGCTATTAATATCTATCCAGTCTCTATCTATCTATCTCAGTCTATTTCCTCTCTTTATTTCCTTTCTTTCCTTTCTTTTTCTTCTTTCTCACTCTATCCCTCCCAGTCTATCTATTTATCTTCTTCACCTTTTCGACTGTCTGGTTTCGCGCCAACCCAAATACATTCATCCGCTCCCCTTCCTCCTCCCTCCACCCTAATCTCCCACCCCCACCTCCTCACCCCGGTTTTTGGTGGAATTCAACAAGAAAATTTTACTTCCTTCCATTTTATAAAAAGAAACAGAAAATTCCAGTGCAGTTCAAATGAAACCGAATATTCCCAACAGAAAGGAGACGCGTAAAACACACACAACATTATTATAACACTACTAATACTACTAATACTACTATTAATACTACTATTGATAATAATAATAATAATAATAATAATAATAATAATAATAAATAAGAAGAGAAGAAGAAGAAGAAGAAGAAGAAGAAGAAGAAGAAAAAGAAGCAGGAGTTTAGGAAAAAGAGGAAGAAAGAAAATTGAATAATAATAATATAATAATAATAATAATAATAATAGAGATTAAATCTCTATTTGTCTGTAACCAAAACTACGTCACTGCTTACGTCACATTACCCTAAATTGTCATAACATACAATAAAAAAATACTACTACACTAATAATAATAATAATAATAATAATAATAATAATAAGAAGAAGAAGAGAGATGTCTAGGAATAAGAAGAGGAGGAATAATAATAATAATAATAAATTAATAATAATAATAATAATAAATAAGAAGAGAAGAAAAGAAGAAGAAGAAGAAGAAGAAGAGAAGAAGAGAGAAGTGTCTAGGAATAGAAAGAAAGGAGGAATAATAATAATAATAATAATATAATAATGGAGATTAGATCTCTATTTTTCTGTAACCAAAACTACGTCACTGCTTACGTCACATTACCTATATTGTCATACAGATAATAAATAATCAAATCTAAGCATGCATATATTTAAAGTTATCAGAATTAAGTTTCTATTTCAAATTGTTTTATTTTTTTATTCTTTTTAATAAATTTGGTGATTTTACTTATGGAACAAACACTCTGACATTAAATTTTTAACTCCAACCTCCTCAGACAATATCTTTCAAAAATTAACTTTAACACCACCCGGACGGCGTTTTTTATAATAATAATAATAAATACTGAATCACTAATAATTGCTGCACAGAATAATGCCATAAGGACAAACTATATCAAAGCAAAAATTGATGAGACCCAACAAAATAGTAAATGTAGACTTTGCGGTATAGAGATGAGACTGTAAACCATGTACTATGCGAATGTAGCAAACTAGACACAACAGGAGTACAAACTAGGCATGACTGGGTTGGAAAAGATGATCCACTGGGAATTATGCAAAAAATTAAATTATGACCATACAACAAAATGGTATATGCATAAACCAGAATCTTTCTTGAGAACGAAACACATAAAATTCTCTGGGACTTTGAGATAAAAACGGATCACTTCATCCCAGCAAGAAGACCAGACTAGTATTTGATAAACAAAAAAGAAAGAACGTGTCAACTGATGGATTTTGCAGTTCCAGCAGATCACAGGGTGAAGCTGAAGGAAAATGAAAAAATGAATAAATACCTGACCTTGCCAGAGAACTGAAAAGGTTATGGAATATGAAAGTCAAATTTATACCAATTGTAGTTGGTGCACTTGGAACTGGTCCCAAAAAGATTGGAAAAA
>CM042176.1:53335863-53345863 GCA_023376005.1 Doryteuthis pealeii
GAGCTTCGGTTCGTGGGTGGTCCCACATTAATAGGGCCTTGTGCTTGACCCATACATCTGGGGTACGGGATAAATACCACACACACACACACACATGCACACGGGCATACAAATACACAAACACTTACACACACACACACACACACATTCACACACACACACACACACAAACAAACAACAACAAACACATACACACAATACAAACTGCATCGTCCAGGATTTGAACTCGGGTTGACAACTCGATTTGATGTATGATACATGTACCTGTGTTGGTAATTATACCTGTCCTAAACAAAATGGCATTACTTTTTGACTCCTCTATGTGGATAAGTAGGGATGTGATCCACAGAGGACCAGCTTCCTTTTGATGTATGATGCTTATTCCTTTGTTGGTAATCATGGCTGATAAGGCCTCTGTGAAACAGGCTGGCACCGTCACGGAGGCTGCAGCTGAAGGTCTGGTCAGGGTTTGCTGGATGGCATCGAAGTACGGTAAAAGAGTCCTGTCCTAAACAAAATGACCTTATTTTTTTTACTGACCCTCGTATATATATATATATTATATATATATATATATATATATATATAATCGGTTTAGCTCAGTCGGTAGAGCGTCGGACTAGGAACTAGGAATGTTCGTCGTCTGAGTGATTGTAGGTGTGACACTCCGTCTCAGACGCCAAAAAAAAACAATAGACTCCCTCGCTGTCTGGCTGATACCGACTTTAGGCTCCACAGACGACACACACACACACACAACACACACACACACACCACACATTATATATATATATATATATATATATATATATATATATCATTTATAAATTGTTCTATTTGACCGTTTTTGTTTTTATTTTGAATTCAAGATAGTTACAATGTAGCAATATTCACCGGAAGTTAACCAGACAAGATTAGATATATATATATTAAAAAATTCAAACCCATTCTCAACTGATATTACAAAGGTAAGAGACGAATTTTATCTTCTCTAAAAACTTATAGAATAATTATATTAATTTGATGCTTCAAAGGAGTCTAATAATAGATGAGAAAAACTTTCTATCAGAGACCCCACTCTCAAAAAGTGTTTTAATACTTGAAGGGTCCCTTGGAAAGGATTTTTCATTTATCCCCATCATTTCATTCATTTTTATTTCATCCATTCATTCATTTTACCATTAATTTTTAACAAACACACCACACACACACACACACACACACACACACACACATATATATATATATATATATATATATATATATATATATATTCATCCTGTTTGAAAAAGAGAATTTGGAATATGTCTTCTTTTTTCAAAAACTGTTACACTAAGATATACATGACTGTCGCTGACCGAGAAACGCATGACGGATGTGCTTATATTTGAAACTACCGCATAACTTTTTTGCAACATCGATGTTTTCGTTTTGAATTCATATTATTCTCGTCTCCGCTATTGATAAGTCCGGAGTATAAACAAGCTCTGAAGATGATTTTTATAAATCGAAATATTGTTTAATATTAGCTATGGATATGATATAAAATCTTTTCACTTTAACAGCATTGTGTGTTGTTTTTTCATATCCTTTTATCTATACTCATACCGTCGGATTCATTTCCTTTCTTTTAACACATATATATATATATATATTATATATATATATGTGTGGTGTGTGTGTGTGTGTGTGTGTGTGTGTGTAGAAGCCCTGTTAACACTGTCATCTTTTATGTCTCCTTTACTGTACTTTAATAAAATATTATCCAAGATGGCCGCTCTTTTTGTCTCTTAGATTCACAACGTCTCTTTGTCGTAAAAGCAAATTCCCGCCATTACTGCGTGGATAAAAAAAATGTCGGGAATAGGAGTGATTGGCATTATATGATTTCATTTTGATCTGCTCGAGTTACAATTCGAGTAGAATCCAAATTTTAATTCGGTCTGCGATGATGATGATGATGATGGTGATGGTGGCGGTAGTGACTCGTGATGGCGGAAGCAACAGAAACAGCAGCAGCAACAGAAACAGCAGCAGTAACAGCAGCAGCAGCAGCAGCAGCAGCAGTCGCCATGATGATAGAAAAGAGGATTCCGTCTGGTGGAAGAAAATTGCAGTGACAATAAAAGATAAAACTGTTGTTATTACGACTAAGATTTGAATTAAGCAATTTTGGCGGCTTTTGTTGTCATCCATTTTGGCTGAATTTGTGGCTTTGTTGTTGTTGTTGTTGTTGTTGTTGTTGTTGTCTCTTTCTTTTCAACAACAAATATTTTTTTAAAAATATGTATTCATTGGCTTTTAGTAGATAATAAAGAAATTACTGATAGCAATCCTAACTTTGTTCTGTTAATGTAGAAGAAGGATTTAAAGACTTAGTTGTTATGTGTAGCCCTCATGACAGCCATTTGGGTAATCTGAACATTAGTTACCTAAATTCCTACCATAAAATTGTGCTTTTTTACTATAAAAATGCATTGGACAATGATTTTTACTATAAAAATGCATTGGAAGTGATTTTTACTATAAAAATGCATTACAAATGATTTTTACTATAAAAATGCATTACAAATAATTTTTACTATAAAAATGCATTACAAATGATTTTTACTATAAAAATGCATTACAAATTATTTTTTACTATAAAAATGCAATGGACAATGATTTTTGCTATAAAAATGCATTGGAAATGGTTTTTACTATAAAAATGCATTACAAATGATTTTTACTATAAAAATGCATTGGACAATGATTTTTACTATAAAAATGCATTACAAATGATTTTTTCTATAAAAATGCATTGGACAATGATTTTTACTATAAAAATGCATTGGACAATGATTTTTGCTAGAAAAATGCATTGGACAATGATTTTTACTATAAAAATGCATTGGAAATGATTTTTACTATAAAAATGCATTACAAATGATTTTTACTATAAAAATGCATTGGACAATGATTTTTACTATAAAAATACATTGGACAATGATTTTTACTATAAAAATGCATTGGACAATGATTTTTACTATAAAAATGCATTGGACAATGATTTTTACTATAAAAATGCATTACAAATGATTTTTACTATAAAATTGACAGTTCTTTTGTTAATGTTATGTTTCCAACCAATTAGATATACCCAACCACTTATTGAGTTCTGCAAGAACTGTCTTCTAACTGTGAACTAATTTGCATATCTAGTCTTCTGCAAATTACAAGATCCTTCCATAATATTTTCCCTCTGTTTGGAAAAATATTTATACCATTAAATTGAATAATAAAATACTAATGACATGTGACTATAATTGAAAATGACAGTAACACTTGTATGTTTTATTATTTGAACTCGGTCAGTAATATTCTTTTTTCCTTTCTTTTCAACAACAAATATTTTTTAAAGATACTAGCAAATATATGCACCCTCCGGGTGCAAGTATCTAAGTTTTAATATAATAAAATATCATGTTAAATCAGAAAGGCTAATGAAACTGAATAAGAATTCAGATAAAAATATTTGAAACGGAGGGGGTATAATCGGAAAATAGAACAACTTTGAAACTAACTCTTCCATCATTTTCGCTTACTCCCGTCTTTCATTGGTAAATTTTCCTAATCTAACTATTTAGTTAAAATAGGAAGTAAAGAATAACATTTATAATTTCTTCTTGTTAATGGATTTCTTTTAAGATTTATCCCCGAGATTTTTGCTCATATTCAAAAAGACAAAACCAAACAATTAGAAATCAATAATACTAAGCATATATTTATTAAAATCAAATATTAAAGATCAATATGTAAATTAGCCTTCCCATTCACATTGTAATCCGCTATTTTGTTGTATATATAAATACAATTGCATGTTATTAGTATGTAGATATGGTCAACAGTATTGATAATGTAAAACAATTTTACTAATAATCAAGGTTTAAATAAAAAATAAAATCATGGAGATTGTGGTGTAAATAACTAAAGGAATTGTGACTTATATAGTAATATAGTTTCGGTTACAGACAGACAAACCCACAATCTCCATTATAATAAGATGTATTCACTGGCTTTTAGTAGATAATAAAGAAATTAATGTTAGCAATGTTCTGTTAATGTAGAAGAATTATTCAAAGACTTAGTTATCCTACTGCCGTCCTCATGATAGACATGTGTAATCCAGGTGGCCCTCATGATATACATATGTAATCCATATGACCCTAGAGGGCTACTTAGTTTGAAATTCTTTGAAATTAGGCACTATTAATAAGGGCCGGTTTAGCTCAGTCGTTAGAGCACTTGACTAGGAATCACAAGTTTCATGGTTCGATACCGACCCTCGCCAACTAAGCGTATGAGTAGCACAGGCATCTGTGAGGTAATGTGAGGAGCTGATAGTAGTTGTATCGATGTGTGATTCGTCGCGAACGGGTTGTATACTTCTTGGCAACTGTTCAGTTTTAATTGTTAATAAAATTTATCACAAAATATTGTATGATCAATTTCATTCAGAACTCAACATTCTAAACTATATTTGACCATGAGTGAAAATAATAAGTGGACAAGAACATTTTTATGCATTTCCGGTTTATGAAACACTTACATATACAATATTGATGTAGGTACTTGAAGAAATGAAAAGAAAAAAAAATACTGGAAAGAACGATGAGGAACCAGTTTCAAACAAGCATGTTTTTGGTTTAGATTTAAAATTTAAGAAAAAAGAAAAAAAAAAAGAAAAAAATATCAGCATAATTGATGACCAATGTTTTTTTTTTTTTTTTTTTTTTTTTTTTTTAATACTTTACTTTCACTTCTGAATTGTTCACCACGATTCTACATCTTTTTGTTGAAATTTCAATCAGTTTTTCCTTGTCAACATTACGAGTCCTAATATACGCATTCTTCATTACATTACAAACCATCTATGTACAGAACTAAATATTAGTGTTACTAGTAAATATATGCACCCTCTGGGTGCAAGTGTTTAAGTTTTAATGTAATAAAATATTATATTAAATTAGAAAGGCTAATGAAACTAAATAAGAATGCAGATAAAATTATTTGAAACAGAGGAGTGTATAATCGAAAAATAGAACAACTGAAACTTACTCTTCAATCACTCTCGTCTTTCATTGATAAATTTCCCTAATTTAATAAAAAAAAGAATAAAATCAGAATTATTTCTTCTCGTGAATCGATTTCTTTTAAGATTTATTGAAGAGATTTTTTATCATATTCATTAAGATAAAACCATACAATTAAAAATCAATAATACTAAGCACATATTTATTAAAATCAAATTATTAATATCAATATGCAAATTAGCCTTCCCGTTCACACTGTAAACTGCTATTTTAGTGTATATATAAATACAATTGCATGTTATTCATTTGTAGATATGATTAACAGTATTAATAATGTAAAACAATTTTATTAGCAATTGAGGTTTAAATGAAAATAAAATCATGGAGAATGTGACGTAAATGACTAAGGGAATTGTGACTTGAGTAGTGATATAGTTTCGGTTACAGACAGACAAACCCACAATCTCCATTATAATAAGATGTATTCACTGGCTTTTAGTAGATAATAAAGAAATTAATGTTAGCAATGTTCTGTTAATGTAGACGAATGATTCAAAGACTTAGTTATCATACTGCGGTCCTCATGACAGACATGTGTAATCCAGGCGGCCCTCATGATATACATATGTAATCCATATGACCCTAGAGGGCTACTTAGTTTGAAATTCTTTGGAAATTAGGCACTATTAATAAGGGCCGGTTTAGCTCAGTCGTTAGAGCACTTGACTAGAAATCACAAGTTTCCTGGTTCGATACCGGCCCTCGCCAACTAAGCGTATGAGTAGCACAGGCATCTGTGAGGTAATGTGAGGAGCTGATAGTAGTTGTATCGATAAACGTAAACTCTGCATTGTTTGGAATTGGTCTATAGCAAAAATATTTCAATCCCCAAAATATTTGCTTTGAGGCTATTCAAAATGGCGAAATATCAAGATGTTTGAACAGAGGTCTGTCATTAAAACGTTGGTGCATGACATGTGTGAACAATTTGAACAACGGAAAAAAATGTGTGATGCGTACAGAGAACCATACTTTTGTCAAAATCTTTTTACAAATAAGCTAAACATTGGTTTGACACTACGAGCCTGAGTGGAAAAGATAGTCACTGCCTCTCCGACAAGGAAAAATTCTGGCTAGTAAAGAAGGTAATGCTGACAGTATTCTGTAACACGAAAGGACACATTTAATTGAAAAAGTTAGACAAAATTCACCTTGTTTATTGAATGACCTTCGCATTTAAAGTAAAATGGATGAGACTTTTATTGAAAATTCTAAATTGGAGACACAGATTGGGGAAGAAACAATATGCCTGCCAGTATTATCAATATACTGTCGGCAAGGTTTAGAATATGCTGCAAGGGAGTAAGAACCTCCAAAATGTGCTTTCCTATATATGGTGTTTAAGTTAAATCGATGGTGATGCTTCAGTTCTGGAGATCTGTTGGGTGTGGTAAAAGTAAAGTCGTCGGGGCGGCCTAATGTCGGTATCAGCCTGACAGCGAGGGAGTCTATCCCCTTTTCACTAGCGCTAGACCAAGGAGATTATTTTAGCGTCTGAGGTGGAGCGCCACACCTACCATCAGCTCCTTACTTTACCGCACAGATCCCTGTGCTACTCATAACGCTGAGTTGGCGAGGGCGGGTATCGAACTAGGAACCTTGTGGTTTCTAGCCGAACGCTCTACCGACTGAGCTAACCCCCTTAATTACAACCCTTTCTTTTAAAATTATTGATTAAAACAAACCCTGTGTGTGTGTGTGTGTGTGTGTGTGTGTGTGTGTGTGTGACCTACAAATTGTGTGTAAGAGTCGGTTTAGCTCAGTCGGTAGAGTGTTCCCACGAGGAATCAAGAGGTTCTTGGTTCGATACCGGTGCTCGCCAACTAAACAACAGGCATCTCGGAGTTAATGTGAGGAGCTGATGGTAGGTGTGGTGCACCGCCTCAGACGCTAAAAACAATCTCCTTGCGCTAGTGAAAAGGTGATAGATTTCCTCGCTGTCTGGCTGATACCGACATTAGGCCACCCCGATGACTTTACTTAATAATTGTTGTATTTCTGAAGACTGTTGAATAGTATTTCTTGTTTGTTTTTTGTTTTTGTTGTTTTTTTTGGGGGGGGGGTGTTTTTTTTGTTTATTT
This sequence comes from Doryteuthis pealeii, assembly GCA_023376005.1. Taxonomy (NCBI): domain Eukaryota; kingdom Metazoa; phylum Mollusca; class Cephalopoda; order Myopsida; family Loliginidae; genus Doryteuthis; species Doryteuthis pealeii. The sequence continues at coordinate 53,343,077 of CM042176.1, forward strand.
GTTCTGTGCGTTTTTGGTTGGATTATGGTTAAAATTTCAAATCGACGTCAAAATTAAAACGGAAAATTTTTTTAACCGTTAGTTGTGTTTAAGGGGGAAAAATAGATAAAATAAAACAGATGAATGATAAGACAACTCAGAATTAATAAACATGTACAAACAAAAAACGTATTTTCTATTTCAATATTACTGGCAACGCGTGCTTTTCTTAAGTATGGATGACCAAAAGTGTAATAATCCGTGTTTTTTATGTTATTGAATTCTCTGAAAATATTTATCCCCTTAAAAAAATTGTTCTCTTGCGGCCCTCTTTAGGAAAATAACTTCCAATTAATAATGGTTAAAAACACAACTAACGGTTAAAATTTAAGTAAAAAATAACATAAACCGTGTCCTTAGTAATAATTAAAATCTATGCCCAAGCCAAATTTTTCAGTTTTAATTTTGACGATGATTTGCAATTTTAACCTTTGACCCTTGAGCAAAGTATGAACCACCTTGTTACTCCGAGCTATAGGTTAAGTACTTTTACTACTACTGTTCTTCTACAAGGATGGTTTTGGAATTAAGATATTATTTCGCATTTGTATTTTTCAGTTGATGCCCTGACGAAGGTTTTGTTGAATGTTCGATTCGCAAAAAAGACCCCCCAAAAAACAAAACAAACGAAACTTTCCTACTGATTGGCCACGACTCTTCGATCACTTAACAACATATCACCATCCACCCTTCTACCCCCCCCCCGCCCCAACACGCCTTTGTTGATCATTAGCTTTATCTCCCCTCCCACCGCCCCCATCTTTGATACGTACAACCACCTACACAACAACCCCACCCCATACACCATGTCGCCATTATTTCATTTATCAGCTTGTCTCTTCATTCAATTTCCCCAAAAGCGTCAACTCTGGTTGACGTCATAACTCTTCTTGCTTCTCCATTGGTTGGATTTTTGGCGTTTTTTCTTTTTCGTTTTCTTTCTTTTTTCTCTTTCTTTTTCGTTTTCTTTTTCTTCTTCTTTATTCCTTTTTTTCTTTTCTTTTTCGTTTTCTTTAATTTTTTCTTTCTTTCCCTTTTTTTCTTTTTCTCTACATTTTCTTCTTCTTCTTCTTCTTCTTCTTCTTCTTCCTTTCTTTCTTTCTTTCTTTCCCTTTTTCTCTTCCTTTTTTTCTTTTCTATACATTCTTCTTCTTCTTCTTCTTCTTCTTCTTCTTCTTCTTCTTCTTCTTCTTCTTCTTCTTCTTTTTTCTTTCTTTCTTTCTTTCCCTTTTTCTCTTCCTTTTTTTCTTTTTCTCAACATTTTCCTTTTCTTCTTCTTCTTCTTCTTCTTCTTCTTCTTCTTCTTCTTCTTCCTTTCTTTCTTTCTTTCTTTCTTTTTCTCTTCCTTTTTTCTTTTTCTACATTTTTCCTCTTATTCTTTCTTGCTTATTTTCTTTTTCTTTTCGTTTCCTTTCTTTTCTTTTTTTCATTTCTTTTCCTTTTTTCTTTCATTTGTTTATCATTTTTGGAATATATTCTTTCATTGCCTGTGTATAGTTACTTTTTTTCTTTCTTTCTTTCTCTGGACCATATGACCTTTAGGCACCCCTTTTTGACCTCGATTCAGATATTGGGAGTTTTTGTAAAATCTAAAATAGCCTTATTTTAACATTTTAACACTCATTTTTATCTGTTTAGCTCATAGATGGGATCCTAACAAGCACTACCACTCTGGGTTGCTTAACCAAGATTAAAGAGCTCAGTCTACCCTATTATTTACCCATAGCTGTAGGGAGAATAGTTGGATTCATACCTTTCCCAAGCATATTACGCTGTGTGAAATGCAAACAACATCGTCAAGGATTTCGTGTCCATTTCATACAACAATATCCATTAGACAATGCACCTCAACATTATAGCTCGCCTGAAGCTCGAACTCGCTTACTGTAGGTACCACCAAAATAGGTCACCTGAACAGTTTAGGCCATATTGAAGGAAGAAACGTAAATATTTGTGAAGTTTATTTTAAAATCTCGCAAAAAAGAAATAACGAACATAAAGATTTGTTACAAAGAAAAAAATTAATTCAAAGATCAAATTGTACGATTGGGGAAAAATTACTCAGCGTTATCTTGAAAATAAGTAAATCAGTCCGTTTATTTTTACAACAGTGTCAATTTCTTTATTGATATTTTTTTAGCAGAATTCTGTATTCATGATTCTTTTACTAAAAAGCTCTCGCATTGAAACTTATAAAAATCTGCTGATGTAATTATTCCGACTCTTATCTTTATAGAAAAAAAGGAAAAATTGTTTTTTATCGATTCATTTTTTCATATTTCATTTAAAAAATGAGGTGGGGTTAGACCACGTAAAAGATATTTCCCCTAATATATTTTGGGAAAAACTATTTCACACATATTTTCATCAAAAGGTAAGTAATTATCGAAATTTTGGTGAGAATTGGACCATTATTTGATTTTTCAGAGAATTTTTAAAAAGCCACTTATTTTTGGTTACGTTAAATTTCAATTGATTTAACGGTGCAAAAATGTAAACATTGTTTTTCGTTCATAATTTTCATGATTTCCAAAGTCTGAAAATTTTTTTTAAAAGCATCAGAAGTTTTCTTAATGTTTCTTCTTTCGAACGGACAAAAAATTTTCAAGTTAAATTAACCCTTTTGCAAGTTTCATTGTGTTAAATATAGGGGGCGGGATTTCACAGGAAAAATTGGTGGTAACTCATTCACTGCGATGTTGAAATCCAGCTTCTTAACCACTACGCCATGGAGACTACAAATGGAAA
>CM042176.1:53348363-53368363 GCA_023376005.1 Doryteuthis pealeii
TACTCTTTTCACCTTGTATCTTTGCTTGGTAAACCTTTTTCCCTATAATAAATGCTCGTTGGGTTTCTCCCTATAATATCTCTATTAACTAAACTATATTGCCCTAATGGATATCTCACTATGATTTGCCGTTTTAGCTGGGTCCTGTTGTAGTAGTAGTCGTTAATAGTAGTAGCCATCGTTAGTTCAGAAACAATATACGCAAGTCGTATAGCCATACATGGGTTGTTTATTTCTTTCTAGGCTCGTGGGGTCTTTTTCAAACAGAATAAGGTCAAGCTGTTCTATCTTAAATCATGTTCATGCTCGATGTTCGTTGCTAGCCTTAGACATGTCACCACGGAGCTCCCAACAAACGTGTCCGACTCTACTTGGGTCTGGCGAAAAAGAGGCCGAATTTTTTTTTTACAGTTCGTTTGTCGTCCCGGTGTTGGGATGGTCACATCCACTTCCGCTTCTCCGCACAAACTGGTACTTCCGTTTTTGTTTTTAACTCTAATTCCGGGGTCATTGGTCGGTTAACGGCTGGTCCCCCGTTGAATGTTTACCGCTCCAAATTTTAACCTCTCTTTGTTTTTATTTCTTTTTCTTCTCTTTCTCCAGAAATCCGAACACCGCTTTTTTCAACACCCAAATACCCCGTAGACCATAATAAGTAGGCTACCGTTGCAGTTAAACATAAACGGATTCAAAATTGGTTGGTTGGTTTGATTGTAGGGCATATCAAACCTTGTTGAATTATTTTATGCCGAAAACATTTTGTTTCATTAATTCCTCGGGGGTACTAAATTTTAAAACATTTTTAAACTCATTTTCTCTATTTCACCCATAGATGGGACCCTAACAGGTACTACTAAGGGTCAGAGTGGACCTGGGAGTAATGGTGATGAAGGGGTACTTCATATTCCCCAGAACTCCAAAACTGGAATTTCACTATCAGATATTGTTTAACGTCATACCCAGGACACTAAGACCCTCGGCCACCACCTTCTAGCAGATATATGATAAAAAGCGTTGAGGCTAGTCATAAGGAGACAATCATATAGGTGTTAGGAGGTCCAAAGTGGAGTGTTGCATGTCATGGACTGCTCATCCACTAGGATTCTGTCCTTAAGCATCACAGGATTGGCATAAGGGCAATATAGTTAGGACAACCATATAGGTGCTAGGGGTTGACGTGACTAACCGATTGATCGGAGGGAGCCTCTCCGATTGTTGTGGACTAGCCTGGCCTACCCAGCATAGAGAATGTATGCGCTGGTCCAGGACTATTTATGCACAATACGAAACGACTTGATAGTGCGGTAGAACAGAGAATTATATATATATATATATATATATATATATATATAGAGAGAGAGAGAGAGAGAGAGAGACTACGGCACACACATGCATACACATACCATCAAACATATGGATAGATAGATAGATGCACACTGAGGCGCACAGCTAGATAGATAGATAGACAGACACTGAGGCGGACACAGATAGATAGACAGATAGATTGATAGATAGACATTGAGGTGGACACAGATAAATAGATAGATAGATAAATAGATAGATACACACTGAGGCGGACACAGATAAATAGATAGATAGATAGATAGATACATACATACATACATACATATATACTGAGGCGGATAGATAGATAGATAGATAGATAGATAGATACACAATGAGGCGTACACAGATAGATAGATAGAAAGATAGATAGATAGATATGAACAGACTGTGAACATTGGAGTGATTACTGAAACTGCTTCAGAGCGCTTCGGCCTCTGGAGTGGCGAGATAATGAAATTAACAGCGTCGATCCCAGGGGGCTATCCCCCCAGGCAATATCTGCACCCTTGATTTTAAGGGGCAGGGCTGGGTATATTATTATCTAGATAACAGTAAGAAATGTCTTCGCATAAACACCAGAAGAATTATTAGCAACCTGATGATGGCAAAATAGCCTGAAACCTGGGTAGTTGCCTATGGAAAACAATTATATTTTAAAAATTCAACAAATAAATAAATATTTATATATATATATATATATATATATATATATATATATATATATATTTGGAGGATATGTGCTTAATTGAAGTCATACCTAATTTTTGAAAATTAATTAGTTAATAATTAATGAATTTAGGCGGGCATATATGTTCAAATGTAAGTCGAGAAATTGTCGAGTAAATGTCATTTGTTTAGCCTTACATTTGAACATATATGCCCGCCTAAATTCATTAATCATTAAAATTGTCAGCTAAAAGCCATATCAAATAAACACAGTGTTTATTTACGTACTCTCATATATATATATACATATATGTGTGTGTATGTGTGTGTGTGTGTTTGTATATATATATACAGATAGAAAGAGAGAGAGAGAGAGAGAGAGAGAGAGAGAGAGAGAGAAAGAGAGACAGACAGACTGGGACAGAGACACAGATAGATAGATAGATAGATAGAATGAACGAAAGGGAGAGAGAGAGAGAGAGAGAAGAGAGGGAGGGAGAGGGGTCAATTAATTAGATTATACATTGAAATAAAGACAGAAAAAATAATGGAGAGAAAGAAAAGAAAGCGAAGAGAGAATGAAGACATAGATAGATAGATAGATAGAGAGATAGAGAGAGAAAGAGAGAGAGAGAGAGAGTGAAAGAGAGAGAGACTGGGACTGACACACAGATAGATAGATAGATAGATAGATAGATAGATATTTTATTAGGTTCAACTAAGTAGTTTGTGTCTCTTCTTTCACCTAGTTTTCTTACCACGAAATAAACATCTCTTATTCAAGATATAACCCATGAGCAGGCATCCAGACGCGTACGTAGGGCATCTTCACTTTAAGATGATATAAAAAAAACCATGTCATCTCGGAGCAAGAGAAGCTGAGCAGTCGGTAATCTGCAGCGAATGCTCTTGGATTGTGCGGCCTGCACAATAGCCAAATCTCGCGAGACTGTAATCCTGAACCGCCGAGACTGGCAGTGCAGAACGAGATCACACCACTGCGTAAAAGGCGACTACCAAGGCGCTTGACTTTTATAACTCCCTTGTCACAACTGATACACTAAAGACTTTTTAAAAAGAACGCCTCTTTCGTCTATTTCTTTTGATTTTCTATAAAGGAAAGGCCGTAAGCACTGACTTATTCATATATATATATATATATCATCATCATCATCATCATCATCATGTCGCGCTTTCAGTGCGGATATCCATGACAATCTCTCTCCATCCGTCCCTATCGCTCATCATTCTCGGGAGGTCCTCTATGCAGCATCCTGCATCCGCACAGAGCTGATCAACGTACGTCTTTGCTGGTCGGCCCACACTGGCTTGTCCGTGTGCTGGCTTCCACAGGAGGACGTCGCTTATGAGTTCGTCCTTGCTTCTCCAGCAGTGTCCCGCGTGTCTTGTCCGTCTTACTCGGATAGTTTGGGTGATATGTGGTAGGTGGCCGTACAGCTGTTTTCTCGTAGGGTGCTGTTTCCACGTCTTGTTCATGATCACCCGCAGCATTCTTGTGCAGCTCCCGTCTAGTTTATTCTCTAGTCGCTTAGTTAGGGTCCAGGTGGTGCAGCCATACAGCAGTACTGACACGACAATGGCCTGGAAGAACTGTCTCTTTAACTTGTCTGTGAGATTGGACCTACTCGAAAATACACCTGCACAAGCCGAATCCTTACTACACAGCCTAGAAAAGGCAGCACGAAATGTCGACCTGTACGTGAATTCTGATAAAACTTTATTCATGTCTTTCAAAAACAAAAGCGACATCTCAACCATCGATGGCAAACTCCTAAACTCTGTAGAACAATTTAGATACTTAGGCAGTAACATCTCCTCCACAGAAAACGACGTTAATACACGCATAGGAAAAGCATATATATATATATATATATATATATATATATATATAGAGAGAGAGAGAGAGAGAGAGAGAGAGGGAGAGAGATAGATAGATACACATGAGTGGAAATAGTCCATAATCACGATACCCCCGGTATTTAAGGCCTTTTTATTCACAATATATATATATATATATATATATATATATTGTGAATAAAAAGGCCTTATATATATAATGGCCTTGACTTTAACTTGAATTGAGACCATTGAGACAAGGCGAACATTCCAGCTCAACTCAAGCGGAACACATGTCAGTAAATACTAATGCATTAAGGTAGATACAGACAATGCAAAAATAAGCCTGACAAAAGGCTAGAGTTTGGGGGCTACAACTTCCAATAACATCTAACTATCTATCTCTCTAGAATAATCTGTTTTCTATATATCTATCTAGCAATCTATCTCAGTCTGTTTATTATCTATCTATTTCTGGTTCTGGTTCTCTCTCTCTCTCTCTCTCTCTCTCTCTCTCTCTCTCTCTCTCTCTCTCTCTCTCTCTCTCTGCCGGTTTAGCTCAGTCGATAGAGTGTTCGGCTAGGAATCACAAGGTTCTTGGTTCGATACCGACCCTCGCCAACTCAGCGAATGAGTAGCACTAGGGTATGTCCGGTAAAGTGAGGAGCTGATGGTAGGTGTGGCGCTCCACCTCATATGCTAAAATAATGTCCTTGGTCTATTGAAAAGGGGATAGACTCCCTCGCTGTCGGGCCTATACCGACATTAGGCCGCCCTGACGACTTTGCTTTTTACTTTTATATATATATATTAGTCATCCACAGACACGTGTTTCGAAGTTTACTTCTCATCAGTGCGGCTCGACTTTTTAACAGCTACCTCTAGCCGGGATCGAAACCCGTCAGAATTTTCGTCTGCCAAGTTCATTACCCTTGCAGCTATCAGCGGCCGTCAGTTTAGCGTGAACAATTAATTGCTACATACTTTACGGCGGTATGTTTTTACAATCACCAGAGAACTCAAATCTGTAAACAGACGGGTAACGGCTAATGCCAAACGGTGAAGTTTCTATTGGCATAGTGTCCAAAAATCTTTTTCGAATAACGTAGACAGGGCGATTTGATATGGAGTATGCGCTGTTGCCAAAGCAGCAGACCCCCCCCCCTCTCCGTTGTTCAAAGGAAAGGTAAGAAACCAATGCAATTTGGCAATGGCTGGGTTGCGGGAGTTGTTGTGTAGCACAAGAATTCCCTCGTTACTCTACCTTCGATCTTAATCTGAGTAGAATAATCTATAGAATATTGATTGATAGCACTTTCTCCTTCGTCCTTTTCTGATATTAACACCCCACCCCCCATGCTGTTTGAAAGTTTCCAAGAATGTCTTCTTCTTCTTCTTCTTCTTCTTCTTCTTCTTCTTCTTCTTCTTCTTCGCAGTCTTCTTCTCTTCTTCTTCGCAGTCTTCTTCTTCTTCTTCTTCTTCTTCTTCTTCTTCTCTTCTTCTTCTTCTTCTTCTTCTTCTTCTTCTTCGCAGTCTTCTTCTTCTTCTTTCTTCTTTGCAGTTTTCTTCTTTTTTCTTCTTTCTTTTCTTCTTCTTCTTCTTCTTCTTCTTCTTCTTCTTCTTCTTCTTCTTCTTCTTCTTCTTCTTCTTCTTCTTCGCAGTCTTCTTCTTCTTCTTCGCAGTCTTTCTTCTTCTTCTTCTTGCAGTTTTCTTGTTTCTTTGCAGTTTTCTTCTTTCTTCTTCTTCTTCTTCTTCTTCTTCTTCTTCTTCTTCTTCTTCGCAGTCTTCTTCTTCTTCTTCTTTGCAGTTTTCTTGTTTCTTTGCAGTTTCTTCTTTCTTTTCTTCTTTCTTTTCTTCTTCTTCTTCTTCTTCTTCTTCTTCGCAGTCTTCTTCTTCTTCTTCTTCTTCTTCTTCTTCTTCTTTCTTCTTCTTCTTCTTCTTCTTCTTCTTCTTCTTCTTCTTCTTCTTCTTCTTCTTCTTCTTCTTCTTCTTCTTCGCAGTTTCTTCTTCTTCTTCTTCTTCTTCTTCTTCTTGCAGTTTTCTTGTTTCTTTGCAGTTTTCTTCTTTCTTTTTCTTCTTCTTCTTCTTCTTCTTCTTCTTCTTCTTCTTCTTCTTCTTCTCTTCTTCTTTTTTCTTCGCAGTCTTCTTCTTCTTTCTTCTTTTTCTTTGCAGTTTTCTTCTTCTTTTCTTCTTCTTTTCTTCTTTCTTCTTCTTCTTCTTCTTCTTCTTCTTCTTCTTCTTCGCAGTCTTCTTCTTCTTCTTCTTCTTCTTCTTCTTCTTTCTTCGCAGTCTTCTTCTTCTTCTTCTTCTTCTCGCAGTCTTCTTCTTCGCAGTCTTCTTCTTCTTCTTCTTTGCAGTTTTCTTGTTTCTTTGCAGTTTTCTTCTTTCTTTTCTTCTTCTTCTTCTCTCTTCTTCTTCTTCTTCGCAGTCTTCTTCTTCTTCTTCTTTGCAGTTTTCTTGTTTCTTCAGTTTCTTCTTCTTCTTCTTCTTCTTCTTCTTCTTCTTCTTCTTCTTCTCTTCTCTCTTCTTCTTCTTCTTCTTCTTCTTCTTCTTCTTTCTCTTCTTCTTCTTCTTCTTCTTCTTCTTCTTCTTCTTCTCTTCGCAGTCTTCTTCTTCTTCTCTTCTTTCTTCTTCTTCTTCTTCTTCTTCTTCTTCTTCTTCTTCTTTCTTCGCAGTCTTCTTCTTCTTCTTCTTCGCAGTCTTCTTCTTCTTCTTCTTTGCAGTTTTCTTGTTTCTTTGCAGTTTTCTTCTTTCTTTCTCTTCTTTTCTTCTTCTTCTTCTTCTTCTTCTTCTTCTTCTTCTTCTTCTTCTTCTTCGCCGTTCTTCTTCTTCTTCTTCTTCTTCGCAGTCTTCTTCTTCTTCTTCTTTGCAGTTTTCTTGTTTCTTTGCATTTTATTCTTTCTTTTCTTCTTCTTCTTTCTTCTTCTTCTTCTTCTTCTTCGCAGTCTTCTTCTTCTTCTTCTTTGCAGTTTCTTGTTCTTTGCAGTTTTCTTCTTTCTTTCTTCTTTCTTCTTCTTCTTCTTCTTCTTCTTCTTCTTCTTCTTCTTCGCAGTCTTCTTCTTCTTCTTCTTCTTCTTCTTCTTCTTCTTCTTCTTCTTCTTCTTCTTCTTCGCAGTCTTCTTCTTCTTCTTCTTCTTTCTTCTTCTTCTTCTTCTTCTTCGCAGTCTTCTTCTTCTTCGCAGTCTTCTTCTTCTTCTTCTTTGCAGTTTTCTTGTTTCTTTGCAGTTCTTCTTTCTTTCTTCTTTTCTTTTCTTCTTCTTCTTCTTCTTCTTCTTCTTCCATTTTTTCAAAACACCACTGAGACATTTCATTGGCAAGAGATTACGAAATCTCAGTGGATTTCCCGCCCGTTCCATTTAACGACGCCAACTAAGCCAACTGAGTCAAGTGAACCGGGTTTAACTCTTGACACACTCTCTACCTTGCTCGTCCCTGTAGACGATTTAGAGACGCTTCTTCAGGGTCCTCCTCCTCCCCCTCCTATTTTCCAGCTTCTTTTTTTTATCCCTCATACAATTAAACACAAGATTTTATTACCAGTCATCACTTCTTTCTTTTTGTAATACTCTTATATTTGCTTTTATTTTAACCTTTCTTTTTTTTCCCTCATCATTCTTTTATTGTTCTTCATCGCACGCAGCATCCAAGTGGTGCAGCCATACAGTAACACTGATACACCTACGGCTCCCATCTATCTTATTCTCTAGGCCCTTCGTCAGTGTCCAAGTGGTGCGGCCAAACAGTAACACTGTTACAACTACGACTCCCATTTAGCTTATTCTCTAGGTGCTTTGTTAGTGTCCAAGTGGTGCAGCCATACAGTAATACTGATACAACTATGACTCCCATTTAGCTTATTCTCTAGGTGCTTTGTTAGTGTCCAAGTGGTGCAGCCATACAGTAATACTGATACAACTATGACTCCCATTTAGCTTATTCTCTAGGTGCTTTGTTAGTGTCCAAGTGGTGCAGCCATACAGTAATACTGATACAACTATGACTCCCATTTAGCTTATTCTCTAGGTGCTTTGTTAGTGTCCAAGTGGTGCAGCCATACAGTAATACTGATACAACTATGACTCCCATTTAGCTTATTCTCTAGGTGCTTTGTTAGTGTCCAAGTGGTGCAGCCATACAGTAATACTGATACAACTATGGCTCCCATTTAGCTTATTCTCTAGGTGCTTTGTTAGTGTCCAAGTGGTGCAGCCATACAGTAATACTGATACAACTATGGCTCCCATTTAGCTTATTCTCTAGGTGCTTTGTTAGTGTCCAAGTGGTGCAGCCATACAGTAATACTGATACAACTATGGCTCCCATTTAGCTTATTCTCTAGGTGCTTTGTTAGTGTCCAAGTGGTGCAGCCATACAGCAATACTGATACAACTAAGGCTCCCATTTAGCTTATTCTCTAGGTGCTTCGTAAGGGTCCAAGTGGTGCAGCCATACAGTAATACTGATACAACTATGGCTCCCATCTAGCTTATTCTCTAGGTGCTTCGTAAGGGTCCAAGTGGTGCAGCCATACAGTAATACTGATACAACTATGGCTCCCATCTAGATTATTCTCTAGGCGCTTTGTTAGTGTCCAAGTGGTGCAGCCATACAGTAACACTGATACAACTACGGCTTCCATCTAGCTTATTCTCTAGGTGCTTCGCTAGGGTCCAAGTGGTGCAGCCATACAGTAGCACTGATACAACTATGGCTTCCATCTATCTTATTCTCCAGGTGCTTCGCTAGGGTCCGAGTGGTGCAGCCATACGGTAGCACTGATACAACTATGGCTTGGAAAAAATACATGCAGGACACTGAAGAAGCAGGGACGAACTCATAAGCCTACGAGCCACAAGGTTCCATCGAGTTCGATACGGGCGGTCGGAGAGGCCCCTCTGATAAATCAGCTGTTCAAATCAAACCCTAGCACCTATATGATTGTCCAAACCCTATTGCCCTTATGGCAAGCCCCAACACTTTTTATCATATGGGTACTAGAAGGTGGTGGCTGGGCGTCTTCATCTCCTGGGAAAGACGTTAAACTCTATCTGATGGTTTGGTTCCAGTTTGGGAGGTTTGGGGAATGTGGAGCACCCCTTCATCACCATTGCTTCCTGGTCCACTCTGACCCGGAGTGGTAGTACCAGTTAGGGTCCCATCTATGGGTTAAATAGAAAAATGTGTTTATAAAAGAAATGAGTATCCATCAAGAATGACTTTATTTTTTAAAACTTTGTCGGTATTAAATGACCCATTGAGGTTTATATGCCGTAAAACAAACCAAACCAAACCAATCTTTTTTATTTATTTCTTTATCTATTTATGTACTTATTTATTTCATCATTCTTTCATCGTTCGTCAGATGACCGGTCTAGCTCAATCTGTAGAACATCCGCCTACGAACCACGGGGTTCCATCGAGTTCAATACGGAAGGTTGATATGCCGTAAAACAAAACAAACCCAACCAATCTAGAGCAGTGGACCCTATAACTTTTTGTGAGGTCAAAACACGCAAATAATATATAATCAGAGTATGTACTAAGATTTTTAAGCATTGAATGGCTATGAAAGGGAGTCCACCGTATTAAAAAAGAAATCAAAGGGATCTTTGCAAAAACAAAGTTTGCTAACCACTGGTCTAAAGCAATCTTGTCAAACTGACTAGACCCGTAGGGCAGCATGGATTACATATGTCTGTCATGAGGGTCGCACATGACAACTAACACTTTAAATCCTTCTTCTACATTAACAGAACAAAGTGATGATTGCTATCATTAATTTTTTTATTATCACCTAAAAGCCAATGAATACAAATAGAAAATTATCTTTTATAGAAAGGAAAGAAAAAAAGAACATTAAAAGTAAAATCGCTGTATGAGAGCGCAGTCTGCGTGTGGGAAGCGCCTGTGATTGTTGTGGGCCGCATGCGGCGCGAGGTACGCCTGTTTGACACGCCTGATACAGAGGATCTATCAAGAGCGATATTTTCGATAGGACATGTGGTGTGTGTGTGTGTGTGTGTGTGTGTGTGTGTGTGTGTGTGTGTGTGTGTGTGTGAGAAGAGAGAGAGAGAGAGAGAGAGAGAGAGAGAGAGACGAAGGAATTCATACTGTTGTTGTTGTTGTTGATGATGATGATGATGATGATGATGATAATGATGATATTTCTTAAGTAAAGTTTATCAAGGAATATTTATTTATTTTTGATGTGTTCAGCTACTTTTGTGCCAATCAGAAATCTATTTCCAAATATACCATGGAAGTTCATAAACAATAGTTGGTTAGTTGGTTTTTAAAACATCTCAACCCTTACTGGGTTATTTAAAGCTGAAACCAGTCTCTATTGTTTTCGAAGCAATTACATAGCGCCGGGTTAGCTCAGCCGGTAGAGCGTTTGGCTAGAAACCACAAGGTTCCTATTTCGATACCGGCCCTCGCCAACTCAGCGTATGAGTAGCACAGGCATCTGTGCAGTAAAGTAAGGAGATGATGGTAGGTGTGGCGCTCCACCTCAGACGCTAAAAACAATCTCCTTGGTCTAACGTTAGTGAAAAGGGGACAGACTCCCTCGCTGACTGGCTGATACCGACTTTAGGCCATCCCGTCGACTTTTTTTCAAGACTCATCTCAAGTATATCTATTTATTTTTGATGTGTTCAGCTACCTGTGTGCTAATCAGAAATCTATTTCCAACTACCATGGAAGTTCATATAGAAGGATTGGTTGGTTGGTTGGTTGGTTGGTTTTAATACATTTCAATCCTTACTGGGTTATTTAAAGCTGAAACCAGTCTCTATTTTTTCCAAGCTATTACATGGTTTCAAGTAACCAATGATAATTCTTTGTAAACAATAATAGATAGAGAAAAGTAAAGTAGGTAAAGTCGTCGGGGTGGCCTAGACAGCGAGGGAGTATATCCCCTTTCCACTTGCACCAGACCAAAGCGATTGTTTTTTAGCGTCGGAAGTGGAGCGGCACACCTACCATCAGCTCCACACTTTAACGCACAGATCCCTGTGCTACTTATACGCTGAGTCTGCGAAGGCCGGTATCGAACCAGGAACCTTGCGATTCCTAATTAAGTACTCTATCGACTGAGCTAAACCAGCCCTAAACCTAGTATTATTTGAATTATTCGGACTATTGTCCTCATCTTTATTGTTATCTATACAACGTTTCGGCCGATGTGCCCTCCAGCCTTCTTCAGGTATTTCTTGTCGGACTCGGGAACCATCTTTTCGAACTCGGTAGCCTTCATGGAACTTCTAACCTTTATTCAATCCACGGGGATAGAGAATGACCCGAAGAAGCCCGGAGCGCCCATCAGCCGAAACGTTGTGTATATAACAATAAAGATGAGGACAATAGTCCGAATAATACAAATAATACAAAATATCAAACCTCATCTGAAAAATCCAGAGAAATAGTGTAGATAACAGTAAAGATGAGGACAATAGTCTGAATAATCCAAACAAGTCTCTATTTTCCAAGCATTTAGATGATTTCAAGTAACTAATGATAATTATTTGTAAACCATTATAGATACAGTAACTATTCTTAATCTATTAATCTATTAATAATGGCGATTCGCTTCCGGTTTTTGTCTTTAACAAAAACTACGTCACTGCTTAGGTCACATTACCCCAAATCGTCATAACATAGAATAGATACACTCAAAATTTGAACATGCAACATTAGACAGTCCTCATTGTTTTTTAAAACAAGTTTTAATAAATACATGACTGGTATTATATATCTATATATAGTTTGTTTTATTTTAATACATATTTAAAGTTTACATTTCAAATTGTTTTATTTTTTAATCCTTTAATGAATTTGATGATTTTACTTACTGAGGGTACAAACTCGCTGACATTGAATTTTGAACTCCCATCCCTCAGGCAATATGTTTCAAAAAATCTATTTTTACACCGCCCGGTGGGTGTTTTTTTTATTTTGCTTGTACAAATAATATACGCTGTTATATAGTTTCGAGGCTGGTAATTGAATTTTACGGAATGTCAACTCTTAGGCTATTCTATGTGGAAGACATTTTTGTTTGAGTTTGAGTTTTGTTTAACGGCATATCAACCCCTGTGGGTCATTTAATGCCAAAAAGGTTAATTTGGATTTCAGACTTTGAGGTAGTGGTTCTATGGAGATAATTGGTTATGTTCTGTTATATTTTGTTGAAAAGGTTGCTTTTTTTAATAAAATTTAAAATGTTTTCAGGGTTTGTATTCTTGAAGATGTCTTTCAGGTTTCTAGCTTGATAGTAATTTGCGCGGATATGTTTAAGTCTGTTACAATTTAGAAGGATATGCTTGGTTGTAAGTTGTACTTTGCATGTTGGGCACACTGGGGCACCCTCCCCTTTTTAACAGGTACGAATGGGTAATGTGGGTGTGCCCAATACGCAATCTGGCGAGTATTACTTCTTCTCTTCTAATACTTCTGTGGGCTATCGGCCACTCTCCAATAACTTCCTGTATTTCATGGAGCTTGTTTTGAGTCAGATTGTCCCATGATTTCTGCCATTTGTCTAATATAAATTTTTTGTAATAAAAAGAAGAAGCAAAAGAAAAAAAGATCGACGACGGCATTACTGGATGAGCCACGGCTTAATATAATTATTTTCATCGGCAGACGATAAACAACGTTCGTCTTGATAAGACTCCATTACGCTAATCGCATAAGGGAGATAAACAAATCCGCCTTTGAATCCCGAAGGTACGGACGCCACTTCACGTTGTAATCTCGCTGAGACTAACCCTCTACCTCTCAACGGGATCAGACAAAAGCCTAACGAGACTTTTTTTTTCTTTCTTTCTTAATTCCCGCCTTTGCTTAACAGAAGCGCTAAGTCCCAGACGCGTTTTGTGGCTGCTGTTGGGCGCCATGACAGTTTACGAAGGAAAAATCGCGCCAAAAATCTTTTTCTTTTTCTTTGGCTTTCTTTTGTTGTCTTTCTGTTTTATTTTTAGATTTTTTAAAAAATTTTATTTTTTATTTCTTATTTTTTCCTTTTTTTTAAAAACTTAGTGACTTGTTGGTTTGTCTTTTCTTGCTTATAAATATAGGAAATTATTTCTCTTAAAGGATTTCTTCTTCTTCTTCTTCTTCTTCTTCTTATTTATTATTATTATTATTATTATTATTATTATTATTATTATTATCTCTTTTTCTTCTTCTTTTTATCATTATTATTATTATTTCTTCATTTTCTTCTTCTTCTTCTTCTACTTCTTCTTCTTTTCTTTTTTTCTTCTTCTTCTTCTTCTTCTTCTTCTTCTTCTTCTTCTTCTTCTTCTTCTTCTTCTTCTCATATATCTTTTATTCTTCTTTCTGTCTTTCTTTCTTTCTTTGATTTATATATATATATATATATATATATCTTTTGGGAAGCTCCCAGCGGGAGTGTGGGACAACAGCAAGCTCACTATCCGTACAAAGGTACAAGTGTATAGGGCATGTGTTATCAGCATCGTCATGTATGGAAGTGAAACATGGACCTTATACTCCCACCAAGAGCGGCGGCTAAATAACTTCTACCTTCGCTGCCGTAGACGTATACTGGGCATCACCTGGAGGGGCAGGATCACTAACACAGCAGTCCCAGAGAGAGCTCAACCCCCCAGCTTGTGTTCTCTACTGAGACAACGTCGTCTCCGATGGTTGGGTCATGTATGTCGGATAGTTGATGGGCGAATCCCGAAATACATTCTTTATGCAGAGCTTACGTCTGGTAAAAGACAGATTGGTCGCCCCCAGATTCGATTCAAGGATGTCTGCAAGAATGATCTCAAGTGGTTTTGGCATTGCTCTTTCCAGCTGCAAAAATTTGTCTCAGGACCGCCCTTGGTGGCTGCAGAATCTCCATAGAGGACTGCTCATGTCAGAAGTCACCCTGACACAACACCATGAAGCTAAGAGGTCTAGAAGAAAGCAGCGGCAACAAATCATCGGCACATCAACATCTACAAGGGTCAGCCTTCAAATGCAAAATCTGTGGTCGAGAATGTTTTCCAAAAATCAGAGATCACAGTCACAGGAGGCGCTGTAACTTCAGGGGTACAAAAACTATATTATAGTCTTCCGAGACTGAAATGCCAATGACATGACATGACATGACATATATATCAGTAAGTAAATCATGAGATTAGTTGGTGTTAAGCTGGGCTTTTGTTAACAACGGAATGTTAATATTGGTATAGTTCAAAGTTCTGAGCTCAATGTATGATAATTCTGGAATTATATAGTGAGTAATATATCTAGTAAAGAAAAAGGCTTAAATGCCGGCCATATTAGCTGGTGGACGCCATGACAGTTTACAAATAGAAAAACCGCGCAAAAAATCTTGCTTCTATGTGTTTGCTTTTTTGTATTGTCTTTTTGTTGATTTTAAAACTTTTTTTTTCTTTTTTAGATTTTCTCTTTTTCTTTTATTCTAATTTAGTAACTGGTTTGTTTTCTTTTCCTGGTTATAAATATCGGAAATTCTTTCTCTGTAATCTTCCTGCGAGGATTTCTTCTTCTTCTTCTTCTTCTTCTTCTTCTTCTTCTTGTGTCTCCTTTCTTCTTCTTCTTCTTCTTCTTCTTCTTCTTCTTCTTCTTCTTCTTCTTCTTCTCTTCTTCTTCTTCTTCTTCTTCTTGTGTCTTTCTTCTTCTTCTTCTTCTTCTTGTGTCTCCTTCTTCTTCTCCCTTTTTTCTCTTCTCTTCTTTTTCTTCTTCTTCTTCTTCTTCTTCTTTCTTCTTCTTCTTCTTCTTTCTCCTTTCTTCTTCTTCTTCTTCTTCTTTTCTTCTTCTTCTTCTTCTTCTTTCTTCTTCTTCTTCTTCTTCTTCTTTGTCTCCTTTTTTTCTTCTTCTTCTTCTTCTTCTCTTTCTTCTCTTCTTCTTCTTCTTCTTCTTCTTCTTCTTCTTCTTCTTCTTCTTCTTCTTCTTCTTGTGTCTCCTTTTTATTCTTCTTCTTCCTCTTCTTCTTGTGTCTCCTTTCTTCTTCTTCTTCTTCTTCTTCTTCTTGTGACTCCTTTCTTCTTCTTCTTCTTCTTCTTCTTCTTCTTCTTCTTCTTGTGTCTTTTATTCTTCTACTGGTAGTGAAAGTTGATTTAAGTCACCCCTAGAGAGCTATGCTGAGGTGTGAAGCATATATATATATATATATATATTATATATATATTATATATATATATATATATGAGACAAATAAATAGGTATGAACGAAGTTAGATATAAATGGATTGAAATATATAAATCGATAGATAGATAGATAGATATGAACAAACTGAGATATATATATATATATATATATATATATATATATATATATATTGATTTTATATGAAAAAGGTGACTTACCGGTGAAATTGGTTACAGTGGTTAGTTGATGCAAGTTTCACAATGATAAGACAGCGATATAACAAATATAAAATGCTCAATACGTGCGTAGAGCAAATTTATTATTATAATGGTATACAGTAATAACCTACTCGAGTTTCACCATAATGATCTTCAGGGTTAAATCCACTGAATTAATCTCAATATTGAGTAAGCTATTGATTAATTCAATATCTTGATTAATTCAGTGGATTTATCCCTGAAGATCTTTATGGTGAAACTCGAGTAGGCTATTACTGTGTACCATTAATATATATATATATATATATATATATATATATATATATATCGATGCATGCACAGCAACTATCTGTTCGATTTCACGCGTGACCTCCCTCTGCGTTTTTGTGTCAACAATCAGCCGTGACTCTTCAAGTCGACAGGGGGCGCCATTTACCCCCCCCCCCAAATATTTTCGATTATTTTTCCCGCCAAAAATGTCAGACTGATTACCAACTTGCACATGTGATTTTCAAGTCCAACGAGTTTTTGGCATAAATTGCAACCATGTTGTCTGGTAATTACATGTAAACTCGGACATGATCCACCACCCTTCACTCTACGCCCCCTCCCCCCCACACACAGAATTTGGGAAATGGTTGAAAGAAGCACACTGAATGTGCTCATCTTTGGAATTTTAGGTTCCCAATAGAATGGTACGGTGCCAATTCTGTCCAACCTCTGGCGACAAACACCAAGACTTCCATATTGATTCGATATTTGCCAAGAATATATCTTTATCGTTATGACAGATTGGTCGCCCCCAGTTACGTTTCAAGGATGTCTGCAAAGGTTTCCCCCCCATTGCAGTTCTCCCTAGAAAAGTTACTTCGGGAGTCTGCTGTCTTCCATTCTAGCAAGATGTCCAGCCCAACACATATGGTTTATATATATATATATATATATATATATATATATATATATATATATCCAGGACCGTCCGTAGCATCACAAACCATACGAGTGAGACGGACTAGACATGCAGGTCACTGCTGGAGAAACAAGGACGAGATCGTAAGCGACGTACTACTGTGGAAGCCAGCGCATGGGCGCGCTAATGTGGGCCGCCCAGCCAGGACCTACATTGACCAACTATGCAGGGATACTGGCTGCTGCGCAGAGGAGCTGCCGGAGTCAATGAATGATAGGGAAGGCTGGCGAGAGATCATCATGGATATCCGCGCAAACTGCGCGACATGATGATGATGATGATATATATATATATATATATATATATAAGAGTTTTATAATTTGCTTGTGTATATATTGGTTTGGAGGTTGATTTTGAAGGTTATCACAATGCATGTATAAAGAAAAAATAATAATAAGGTAAGAATGGTGTTCTTTGTTAACCTGTGATGTATTCTTGATATTTCGAGATAAAATCTCATTTTCAGATCACTGGAACTGAAGTCGTCTCGTTATGGCATTTCTAGTTAAATTAATTTTCTTTTGCGTGGATAGTCATAACGCCACAGTCTACACGCATTTTCATGCACACGCGCATGACAACATACGCACACGTATAAACAAAAAAAAACACATTCACGTAAACATGCAACACGAGAATACAGTTATAAAAAATACCATCATTTTCAAAAAAAATCATTTAACTAGAAATGCCATAACCGACGACTTCAGTTCCAGTGATCTTCTGAAAAAGAGATTTTATCTCGAAAATTCTAGAATAAAGTACAAGGTTAACACACAACACCATTGTTACCTTATTATTTTTTTCTTTACACTTGAATTGTGATAGCCTTCAAAATCAACCTCCAAACCAATATATATATATATATATATATATATATATATATATATATATATGAAAGTACGCAAACAGTTTGTTTGATATGGCCTTAGCCGACAATTTTTGGGTGAATATGTGCTTAATTGAAGTCATACCTAATTTGAAAATGAATTAGTTGATGATTAATGAATTAGGCGAATATATCTATTCAAATGTATGGCGTAAACAAACCGAGAAAAAGTCATTCTCTGTATGTACATTTCAGCCTATTATGCCTCATGATACTTTCATACTGTCGTGCAGCAAGTCTCCAAAAATGTAGGATATATCAGTTTATAAACAAAGCGAGAAATCTGGGAAAACCAGCTAGTGTAACGGTTATGAAGTATAATAGGCCGAAAAGTAAACAATGCGTTAGAATTGATTTGTGTTAATCTATTTACTACGATGCAGCTGTCTAACAATTGTATGGGTCATAATGTTAAAATTATACTTTTCGAATACGATAAAAAAATCAACATCCGGTGTGAGACTTTTTGAATCAAAAGTCAGGGTTCCTTCACAACGATCATCTTAATGGAATGAACACACACGTGAAATCTACTGCTATTAATCGGTGTCTCGATTAATTCAGTGGATTTAACCCTGAAGATCCGTATGCTGAAACTCGAGTAGGTTATCTCTTGTACCCATTTTATAATAAATTTTCTCTACTTAGTATTGAGCCCTTTGTATTTGTTATATCGCTGACTTACCCCTCTGAATTCCACACTTACTAACCATCGTGACCAAATTCACCGGTAAGTCAACTTTTCCTTTGTAAATATATATATATATATATATAATATATATATATATATATACGTACGAACAGAACAGAACAGGCGTATCCGACATTACACACGCAAACACGTAAACAAATAAGTGACACGCGAATACAGTTAACCAAACATATTTTTATACCATATCTTATTATAATGGAGATTGTGTGTTTGTCTGTCTGAAGCCGAAACTATATCACTACTCAAGTCACAATTCCTTTAGTTATTGACGTCACATTCACCATGAATTTATTTTTATTTAAACCTCAGTTATTGATAAAATTGTTATACCTTATTAATACTTTTGACTTTATCTACATTCTAATAACAGGCAATTGTATTTATATATGCAACAAAATAGCGGGTTACAGTGTAAACAGGAAAGCTAATTTGCATATTGATATTAAAAGTTTAATTTTTATTAAATATGCGCTTGGTATTATTGATTTCTAATTGTTTGTTTTTTTCTTAATGAATATGAGCAAAAAACTCGGGGATAAATCTTAAAAGAAATCCATTAATATAAAGAAATAACAGTAATTTTATTCTTTACTTCCTAATTTAACTAAATAGTTAAATTAGGAAAATTCAGCAATAAAAGGAGGAGTGATGAAAAATGATGGAAGACTTAGTTTCAAAGTTGTTCTATTCTTCGATTATACCCCCTCTGTTTCAAATCATTTTATTTGGATTTTTATTTAGTTTCAAAAGTATTTCAAATTTAACATATTTCATTACATTAAAATTCAAATACTTGCACCCGGAGGGTGCATATATTTGCTAGTAGTAGTAAAAAATGTAAGCTTCAAGAGATTTTACTAATGGCATAAGACGTGTCGAAATAATATTTCCAAAGATTACGTAATTTACGAAAAAATGATATCGGTAAAATTGATATGACGAAAATTCCATATTTGTATCCCCTCCCCCCAAAAAAAAACTTTGCGTCAAGTTTAGCGTCGGAAAAACATATGACAGCGCACAAAAGGTAAGTTTAAAAGACAGTAGGAAACATTACACGTACATTTCCTCTCATACTGGAGTGAATTTATTTGTCGTCATAAATTTTGAAACTGAAATGTATTTAATGAATTTACCAATACATCGCTCGTACATTAAATTTTAGCTCGCAACACAAAGCAAAAAATCGACTGAGTGACTGCTCTCATCTAAGAAAATTAATGATAATAATAATAGTAATAAAACCATTAACAATAAAGTGATAGCAGTAAAAATGAAGGTTTGAATCGAAATCAGAAGAAGAATGAGTTGGAAATAAAATACAGTTAACCAAACGCACACATTTGACCAATTTTATATCATTTGCATCATTTTCAAAACACTTTCGTTGCCTGATGACTGCCACAGAGCAAGAAACCCAATGGTAGCAAAATTGTTCCAATGATAATAAATATAAACTAAAATAGTTATTCTCTCTCTCTCTCTCTCTCTCTCTCTCTCTCTATATATATATATATATATATATATATATATATATATATAATATATATATAGAGAGAGAGAGAAGAGATACACATACACACATACACACACGCATATATATATATATATATATATATATAATATGTATATATATATGGTGGCCTTTACATTCAAAGCGATGTGCGTATTAAAACAGTTAAAATCCCCATCGCATTCTGTAGGTGATGACAGCCTGGCGGTTAAAATGTCTGACTGACACTGAACCTTTCGGATTTCAATCCTAGCTGTAGGTAGCTTACAAATGTCTAGCCACTCTGAAGAGACTTGATATGTCGAAACACGTGTCTGAGGATGACTATATATACATATATATAATATATATATATATATATATATATATATAATGTGTGTGTGTGTGTGTGTGTGTGTGTGTGTTTATCTATTGGAATTTTCGGTTCCCAATAAAATGGTACCGTGCCAATTCTACCAACTTCTGGCGACAAATACCCAGTCTTCCATATTGATTTTGTATTTGCCAAGAATATATCTTGGAAGTTTTCTGATTTAAAATTGGAAGCAATTTTGGTGAAGTCAAAAATGTTCAAAATCAAGATTAACATTTTATAGTCATTAACTATACTAGCAAATATATGCACCCTCCGCCGGGTGCAAGTATTTAAGTTTTAATGTAATAAAATATTATATTAAATTAGAAAGGCTAA
>CM042176.1:53373363-53391947 GCA_023376005.1 Doryteuthis pealeii
GGGACCTGGTTGGGTCCTCAGTTTTCAGTTGGACGTCAGGCAGTTAAGATGTCCTGCCTTAACTGTAACTCACTTTGCATACGCGCGCTATGTTAGTCAGATATTTAGTTACATGAAATGTTTAGTTAAGGAAATAAAAGATTAAGAAAATAACACGGTTTTGTGGTTGGTGAATGTCTTGGTAACAAGACTGATCTAGAAAGAAATGAGTTAAGTGCGACCGACCACCAAGACGAAGTCCAGATGTTAGAAGAGACCTAGAAGAACTTAAGATGTTTGGTTTGTTTTGTTTGTTTTTTACGGCATATCAACCTCAGTGGGTCATTTAATGCCGATAAAGTTTTGAAATAAATCAATTTTTAATGGATAATAGAATTTTTTTATAAACACATTTTACTATTTAACCCATAGATGGGACCCTAACAGGTACTACCACTCCGGGTCAGAGTGGACCAGGGAGCAATGGTGATGAATGGGGTGCTCCACATTCCTCAAACCTCCAAAACTGGAACCTCACCATCAGGTAGAGTTTAACGTCATTCCCAGGACATGTAGACCCTCAGCCACCGCCTTCTAGCACCCATATGATAAAAAGGGGTTGGGGCTTGCCATAAGAGCAATAGGGTTGGGAAAATCATATAGGTGCTAGGGCTTGACGTGACCAGCCGATTGATCGGAAGGGGCCTCTCTGACCGCCCGTCTAGCCCAAGATAGGACCATTGATGGAGTATTGCATGTCATGAACTGCTCGTCCACCTGGGCTCTATCCTTAAGCATCACGGGTCGCCACCCACGGCCAACAGGTGGTCCCATTGGGGGAGTCTTACCCCTCTGCAGAGGTACAGTTAGTGCATTCTAACGCCCCGGCCGACAGGGCGGAACTTAAGATGTCAAAGACGTCAGAAGAAGAATAGAAATAAAGAAAAGGGTATATAACAATATCACACGAACTTCCTCTATGAAGATATCATCTCAAAATGATATTCTTAGCTAGAAATTATCACACATTGCTGATATACCACCATAGAGTAAACGAGAGGGAAGATAACTCTTTCAGATCCAAGGGAAGACAATCCAACACCTCCAAGTAAAACAAAAATAAATAAATACACACACATACATACATATACATACTCACATCTCGCAAACCCTCCAAGTAAAATAAAAATAAAATAAAAATATATTAAAAACTCTGACGGGATGAAAAAAAAAATCCCGCCACTACAATTAGGGAGTAGAAAATAAAAATTTGTGTCCAGGGAAAAACACATAAAAAAGAAAAGACAACAACCTAAAAATAATCAACCGACACTTATGCAATGGAAAAACGAAAAAAATACCGAAAGAGTTGCCTAAGTTAAATATGCTGCGCGTGCTCAATACAGTGTATTGTGGAAGCGCTGTGGTGTAATGGTTAGAGTCGTAGGAAATGGGCTCGTCCACCCAAGTTCAATTCATGGAAGAAGCCACAGTTCAGATAGAGCTAATACCCATGGAAAAGGCATGAATCTAACTATTCTCCCTCAAGCTATGGGTAAATAGTACGACAGACTGGGCACTTTAACCTTGGTCAGGCAACCATTCAAGAGAAGAAAAACACTGCATTCAAACCTGGTCACTACTAGAATAGGCTCAGGTCTACTTAGTGATCTATTTCAATTTTGCAGCTCATCAGGGCAAAAATCTGCCCCGATGAACTGTGAAGCGAAACTATTAGTAGGTATATCTGACTCATTGGGTTTAATTTTATTATTTATTTATTATTATTGCTCTAATTAGATATTGAGCACTTTTTACATTTTAGCTTTAGTTAATCCTACCGTTTAATATATATATATATAATATATATATTTATATATATATATATATATATATAATATATTATATATATATATATATATATATATAATAGATAGAAGATAGATAGATAGATAGATAGATAGATAAAAGGATAAAGGATATGAAAACACACAGTGCTGTTAAAATGAAAATATTCTATATCATATTCATAGCTAATATTGAACAATATTTCGATTTATAAAAATATTTTAGAAATATGTTCGATTTTAGCTATGAATATGATATAAAATATTTTCATTTTAACAGCATTGTGTGTTTTCATATCCTTTTATCGATACTTATGATGTCGGATTCATTTCCTTACTCTTAACACACACGCACACACACACACAAACACACACACACACACATATATATATATATATATATATATATATATATATATATATATCTTATATAATGGAGATAACCGAAACTATATACGCAAGTGTATTGACATACATTCTTGATTTTTATTTTATTTAACCTCAATTATTAATAAAATTGTCTTACATCATTATACTGTTAACTATGTCTATACTGACAAATGCAATTATATTTATATATATAGCGGTTTACAGTGTGAACAGTAATTTGCATATCGAATTTAATAAATATGTGCTCAGTGTTATTGATTTCTATTGTTGGTTTTATTTTAATGAATATAAAAAATCTTTCACTTAAATGGACTGTCATTTTATTCTTTACTTGACACTCAGTTATTATTTTTCATACTCCCTCTGGTTTCAAAGTATTCTTATTTCATTAGGTGCATATATTTGCTATATTATATATATATATAACATTTGTTTTTCTTTTGAAGTGTCATAGTATTAATCGATTATTTACGGTTTCAACGACCCTCTTGGTCAATTCTTTTTTCCATTTTTCCCGAAGTTTGGTAATATATTTTTTACTATCAAATATATATATCAGTGGAAAAAAAAACTCTGAATTCAAACCTGTCACTACTAGAATAGACTTAGGCCTACTTAGTGATTTATTTCAATTTTAAAATTAATTAGTGTATCTTTCTTCCTTTTCATTTTTATTTCTTTTTGTCTCTTTAATTTTCTCAATTTTTTATTTCTTTTTTTAATTTAAAAAAAATTTCTTCTAAAATTTAAAAAAAATGTTTTTAAATTAAATTTTTTTTTTTTAATTTAAAAAAAATTCTTTAATTTTTTAAAAAATTCTTATTTTTCTATTTCTTTCTGTCTTCCTCTATTTTTCTCTCCCATTGTTTCGCTCTTTCTTCATCTTCCCTTTTATTATGTTTTCTTTTGTCTATACTGTTCTCAATGTTTTGCTTTTTCTCCATCACTCTCTCTCTCTCTCTCTCTCTCTCTCTCTCTCTCTCTCTCTCTCTCTCTCTCTCTCTTTCATACACACACACAAACACACACGCACTTTCTTTTCACTTTCATTTCTTTTTTATCGTTATTCTCGTTTCTTTCTTTCTTTCTTTTTTTTTACTCATTTTATCATCATTTCTTTTTTTCACTGTCTTTCTTTTCACACTTTTCTTTCAACAATCTCCCTTTCTTCTCTCTCTTTCTCCACCCCCCCCACACATTTTCTTTTTTGTCATACTCTCGTATTCTCTTCTCCTTCATTCTAAATATTTTTCCATCGATACTAATTTAGTCTTACTTAGCTTTAACAATATTTTCACGAGACTTTTGGGTTTGGTTGTTTTTTTTTTCAAACTCCTTGAACAAACGTTGAATTCAAAGCGGGAAAAGTAGAACAAAGAAAATAGAAATTGAACTTATGACCTGGAAACACCATTTAAACCTCAAAAGTGAAAGTGAAAGGAGAAAATGAAAGTGAAACTAGAAAATAAAAGTAGAAAGAACGTTTTATGATCAAATGGTAAATTCTCTTAGATTTTCTTTGTGTTCGATTTCACTTCGTGCTCCTCTTCTTCATCGTCTATTGGCCAGTTTTATCTGCTGATTCAGTGATGTTCCTATTTATTATATATATATATATATATATATATATATATATATATATATATATATATATATATATATATATATATATATATATATATATATATATAATTCCTCTCGTCCTTTCAGTTTCTCCTTCACTTCAATGTTCTCTATATCTCGTTCATTTTATTTAACTTCCAATCGCCAGGCTTAGAATACACTTATGGTATCCCTGCAATAGGAGTGGGTATTTAAGATGACACTAAACTGCATCTGATGGATGAGGCTCCAGTATATATATATATATATATATATATATATATATATATATATATTGTGTATATATATATATATATATATATATATATATATATTGGTTTGGAGGTTGATTTTTGAAGGCTATCACAATGCAGGTGTAAAAAAATAATACGGTAAAAATGGTGTTGTGTGTTAACCTGAACTTTTTTCTTCAATTTTCGAGATAAAATCTCTTTTTCAGAAGGTCACTGGAACTGAAGTCGTCTTGTTATGGCATTTCTAGTTAAATGAAATGATGGTATTTTTAATATATATATATATATATATATATATATATATATATAATCAATGGTAATATTATGGTTTCACACTCATAACTTAAAGTTTCATGGTAATCCAATCATCAGATGAGATCAGTGGTTGAGATGTCAAAAACCAGTCGTGAAATGGTTGAGATGTTAAAAATCAATTTTTTTTTGACATCTCAACCATTGATCTCATCTGATGATTGGATTACCATGAAACTTCATGAAACTTCAAGTTATGAGTGTAAAACCATAATATTACCATTGATTATAAATCTGCTCTGCTTTATTAGCATTGAGCACCTTTACAAGCAAATACTTTTCTCATTTTTTCATTCACTATTCATATATATATATTATATATATATATATATATATATATATATATATATATATATATAATCTTCCTGTCGTCCTTTCAGTTTCTCCCCCCGACCTTCAATTTTTCTCTATATCTCGTTCATTTGTTTAACTTCCAATCGGCCAGGCTTAGAATACGCTAATGGTATCTCTCTCTCTCTCTCTCTCTCTCTCTCTCTATATATATATATATATATATATATATATATATATATATATAACTGTTAATTTCTTCTTTCTTTCTTCAGTTGTCTTTTTTCTTTCTTTCTTTCTTTCTTTCTTTGTCTCTCCTCTTCTTTCTTTCTTTCTTTCTTTCTTTCTTTCTTCAATTGGTCTTTATTCTTTCTTTCTTTCTTTCTTTCTTTCTTTATGCAATAGAAGAGGGGTCTTTGATATGACACTAAACTACATCTGATGGTTGAGGCTCCAATTTTGGCGCTGTGTATAGAGTACTACTTCCTTAGCATTACTATCAAAACCACTTTAATTGCGGAATGGGTGACCCAATGCGTCATGTTTTGTATAGTATATATATTTTGTATAGTATATATATACTTAAATATATATAGTCTAAGAGAAGGAAAACTCTGAATTCAAACCTCTTACATCTCTGCTTGGGGTGGTCACTACTAGAATAGGCTCAGTCCTATTTAGTGATATATTTCAATTTTTAAAAAAATCTATTTAAAATTTACTTTATTTAAATTTTCCAGACTAACACCTTTGAGAAAATTATGAATCCTTGATACCCCTCAAGCTATGGGTTAAGTAATACCATGACTGTTATTTTGAAAGAATGGCTTTGGCAGAAAATAAACCACAAAGTTTGATATGCCATTAAACAAAGAAACCCAACCTAATGCAACAGAGCCTAGTCTGTCCTACTATTTACCTGTAGCAATGAGAAGAGAAGGATTAATGCTGTTCCCAAGAGTATTAGCATGAAATAAAATGCAAAATGTCTTATTGCAAATTCTCACAATAACTGTTAATAGGGTTTACCCGTGGTCAACCAAGTGCAGAAAGGTAGCTGCAAATTGCAACAAATTACACTGGCACAACTTGCAACAGAGCAACCTCGGCAACTGAAACTTTGAAAAAAAAACATTGGCTTGCACAACAGTCAAGCAAAATACAAAAATTTACAGGCTCCCATATCTGCACACAGCTGATTTACCATTTGTTTTATTGGAAAATTACTTATGCTACACAAAAAAGGTAGTTGATGCTGGTCAGTCTGGTTTTGCTAATTTAAATGATTACTGTGGTTAGTAGTACTAGCAAATATATGCACCCTCCGTAGGGTGCAAGTATTTTAAGTTTTAATATAATAAAATATCATACTAAATTAGAATGGCTAATGAACTGAATAAGAATGTAGATAAAAAGATTTGGAACAGAGGGAGTAATTGAAAAAAAAGAACTAAATTTCCCTTGTTTAGTTAAAATAGGAAGTATAATATTTCTTCTTGTTAAGGGATTTCTTTTAAGATTTGAAGAGATTTTTTGCTCTATTCATTAAGATAAAAAAAAATAGAAATCAATAATACTAAAGCACATATTTAAAATCAAATTTTTTAATATCAATATGCAAATTAACTTTTCCATTCACACTACAAACCGCTATTTTGTTGTAATATATAAATGCAATTGCATATTTGCTAGTATGTAGATGGTCAACAGTATTAATACTAAAAAAAATTATTAATTGAGGTTTAAATGAAATAAATCATGGAGAAGTGACGTAAATGAACAAAGGGAATTGTTACTTGAGTAGTATAATTTTCGGTACAGACAGAAAACACACAATCTCCATTATAATAAATTTATTTGTCTTGCTCCCTTTTCTTCTTTAGTCAGATTTTTACCCTGAACAGCTTTATGCGAAACTAATAGTAGGTTCGTCTGACTCATTAGAGTATCTTTATTACTTGGCTCTCTTAGGTATCGAGCACTTTTTACATATTAGCTTCTCTAGCGGTTATATGAATATATATATATCTTTATATACATATATATCATAATAAATTGTTTTTTCTTTTGGCAAATACTGTACCAATAGATTATGTTTTGTTGGTAAATATCTTGGTCCTTCTTTTTTTCAAAATTTTTTTTCTTCCTGGTTGATGTTTGGTAGTATATTTTTACAATCAAACTTTCTGCTGGGTTTTTCTCTCCGCAAGGATCTACCAACACGCTTGGTATTTAAATATTATAATTATTATATATATATAATTATATATATATGTGTGTGTGTGTGTGTGTGTGTGTTTGTTGGTGTGTGTGTGTGTGTGTGTGTGTGTGTGTGTGAAGAAAAGGAAGTGAATCCGACGGTATGTAGTATATTAAGAAAGAATGAAAAAACAGGTTTAAATGAGTTAAGTGGTGAGTTTATTGGCCGACGCTGCAGTGTTTCGAATCAATTAATTAGATCATTTCAGGGCATTTGTTGGTATATGGAAGGTATAAGAATTTTTTTATCACAGAATAACGAGAAAAGCGAGTGATACTCCTTGTTTGTCAGTCTGTTTAAAATTTGAAGTTTGAGAAAAGGAGACAGTTTGAAATATTACGTCAAATATTTTCTTTTACGGTGTGCGCATGGGACTGTGTAAGTGTGTGTATCGAAAAGAAAGCATTATGCATTTTTAGGTGTGTGGTTGCGCGTGTGTGTATAAATCTTTTGCGATAAACGACAGCGAAACAAACCTCAAGGTTGTGTGTATGTGAGAGAAGAGAGAGGAGAGAGAGAGAGAGAGAGAGAGAGAGAGAGAAGGATAGATGGATAGATAGATAGGTTACCGGGTAAGTTGGTATTAGGATGATTCTAAGCTGGTCCTTTTTTCCAATGGCAGAATGTGAGAGAGTTCAGGTCCAAGTAGAAAGCTCGATGTTCAATTTTATTAAACAGTAATTAATTAGTAAAGAAAAAGACTTAAAAATTGGCTATTTTGCGGTTATAGATGAATTTCTGCCCACAGGTATCTGAATATACCAATGAGTTTTTTTAGACCACTAACTTTATTTAAAATGGTAGCCATTTTTAATAAAGTTAGTGGTCTGACGGAACCTATAGGTATATTCAGATACCTGTGGGCAGAAATTCATCTAACTTAATCATTTTTAATTAAAAAGAGCCAATTTACTTATATATAATATATATATATATATATATATATATATATATATATTATATATATATATATCTTTTAGTGTTTTCAGAATTTTTACCATAATTGTAATCTCTGCATTGTTTGCAATTGGTTTATACCAAAATTTTTTAAATCTCAAAAAGTTATTTGTTTTGAGACTATTCAAAATGGTGGTAAATCAAACAGAGGCATTCAGGCTTGAACAGATCAAATCATTGATGGCTGATAAGCACTAAATATGTGAAATTGATAGAAGAATATATGTAGCATTTTTTAGTCAAAGGTATGTTTACAAATGGGCTGAGAAATAAAAGATATTCCAAGGAATGGAAGGGCACTGACTCCCCGATAAAGAAAAAGTTCCGGTCGCAGCAGTCAGTAAAGTAGATCATGCTCATAGTCTTCTGGGACATAAAAAGCTTGCCAGTGTGTTCGTGCAGCGTTAAAATTTTCGTGCGCTTCTTTGGAATAATGTCCATCGCAGACAATGGCCGTATGACAACTAATCGACAGTCGAGACAATAGTGTCTGGGCATGATAGAAAATCTGATGCAATCACGGATGGCGAAATATTTTTCAAGGACAAAAAAATTAATTATACAGCCCGAAAATAGATTCATATTACTGTACACTATTGCTATTAAAAGATTTGCATTCTGAAAAAAATAATGAATAGAACATTTTTTTTTTCAGAATACAAGGTGTGCCAAAACGTACAAAAAATCTCGATACTTTTTGACACACCTTGTATAAATAAACGAGATAGAAACAAAAGGGAAATGAGGATGAAACGGAGAGGGCTGCAGGGAGAGAGAGATAGAGAGAGAGAGAGAGAGAGAGAGAGAGAGAGAGAGAGGAAGTAGGAAAGAGTGTTAGGAAGAGAAAAAATAGAAGGGAAAAAAGTAATGTATCCGAATAACTTAATTGTAAAAATACTCTTAACTGAAGATTAAATTGATTTCAGTTAAAAAAAGGAGAAAGAAGACGCTCGACAGCCCCCCCCCCACCAAAGATGGGGCCAAAAAATGTTCGGATGTTTTTATATCGTTGGTTATTTGGTTAAATTACGTTCACCATTTGTTTTGTAAATGTAAACTAGTAAATTCCCCATTTGTGAACCCCTAGGCTTGTTACGCCGACCCTGACAACATTTTAGTCACCCCCAGGGATCTATAACGAGCCATCCCTTTTATCTTCGGCTCTCCATTTTTTTTGCTATCCTTTACTTGCGCTCCTTACCTTACTCTCCCTCCAGTTGCAATCGCTCTCTCTCTCTCTCCTCTCTCTCTCTCTCTCTCTCTCTCTCTCTCTCTCTCTCCTCTTCTTATATTACTTTTCTTTCTTTCTCCGTCGCGCTACTGGTCTTTCTGATCGTGTTATGATGCGTCGTCGACGATAATTTCTCTCTCCGTGCCATCTCTTCACTATACCCCGGCCCAGGTTGGCCTGTTTCTCTTCCTGTCTCTCTTGGTCTCTTGGTCTCTCGCTCCCCCTCTTGTCTGTCCCTGTCTGTCTGTTCTGTCTGTCCTCTCTCTCTAATGGCAAGATATTTGTTGTCTCTTTATACTCTGATTGCGTATCTCCTCTCTTTTCTCTCCTCTTATTCTTCTATTTATTCTGATCAAAACAACTAAGACCCGCCATTTTTTCCTCCCTTCCTTCCTCTCTCGTGCTTCTCCATCCTCGTGTCTGGTTCACCCCCAAACCCGTGTCTAACAACACATCACCTCCGTTTTCTGTTCTTGCTTTCTTTCTCCTTGCTCTTGCCGCCAGTTTCCTCTTCCTCTCTCCGTCTCTCTTTCGTCGTCTTCCTCTCTCCTCCCCCCTCTCTCTCTCCTCTGGCAAGTCGTCATGGTGACAAGCACGGTTGCACCACTAGATCACGAGTTATGCAACGATGAGCCTGGTTACTTCGATTGGGTGATCTAATCAAGGCACAACAGTACTGGTAAGAAACCCCAAATAACAGATAATTATTGATTCCAATTAATACCCGAAAGGGTTGGCGACCGTAGAAAAACAAATTAAGCCCCCAACTAACCAAGCCAACTCTCTCTCATCTCGTCTTTCTCTCTCCCTCCTCTACTCTCCTCCCTTCTTCGCTCTACTCTCTTTCTCTCTCGTCTCACCTCTCTCTCTCTCTCTGTTCACGGTCGTCATGGTGAGAGCACGTGTTCCCACTAGATACCGAGTTAAGGCAACGATGAGCCTGTTTATGTTACTAGATGGGTGATCAATTAAAGCACAACAGGTACTGTAAGAAACCAAATAAGAGAAGATTACTTGATTCATGCATTAAAAACCCGAACAGGGTTGGCGGGCCGTAGAACATTAAACCACCAGCTACCAAATCTCGAACGCACTCTCTCTCTTCTCTTTCTCTCGCTCCCCCCTCTCCTCTCTCCCTCTCCGTCGGCCCTCTCCCTCCCTGTCTCTCTGTCCACGCTCTCTCTTCTCGTCCTCTTCTCTTCTCGTCTCTCTCTCTCTCTCTTCCTCTCTCTCTCTCTCTGGTCACGGTCGTCCAGTGGTGAAAGCACTGGTTCCCAACAGATCACCGAAGTAAGCAACGATGAGCCTGTTTGTACTTAGATGGGTGATCATCAAGCAAACAGTCTTGTAAGAACCAAATAGAACAGAAAATTACATATGATCAAGCATTAAAAATACCGAAAGGTTGGTTCGTCCGTAGAAAACATTAATCAAAAAACCACCATCAACTAAACCCAACTAAACTCCTGCCTCCTCCCTCTCCACTCCTTGCTTGCTCCCTCTCCGCCCTCCTCCTTTTCCTCCTTTCTCCCCTCCTCTCTCACCTCCGCACCTCTCCCAATTCCTCCCCCTCTCTTTCTCCTCCTCCTCCCTCCTCCGTCTCTTCTCTCTCTCTCGTCATCTCTTCTTCTCTCTCTCTCTTCTCTCTCTCATTCTTCTTAGTCTTTTTAACAACCATCTCCTTTCTATCTAATTTATTATATTCCTCCAATATAGTTGCCATGGCCGTAAAATCGCAACCCAAGCAAACAAGCCCTCTCGTCTGCCTCGTCTCCCCTATCCTCTCGTCTCTTTCTCTCTCTATATATTAATATAATATATAATGTTTTGGGAGAATATGTGCTTAATTGGAGTCGTAGTACATATTTTGAAAATTATTAATTAAAATGTTGCGGATGCTATTTAAATGTATGGAAACAAATCGAGAAAAATCCAAATCATCTGTATGTACATTCGGCCTATTAGGCCTCATCAGCAGAGCTATCGATAGGCAAGGGGCCGCCCTGCGTCGATTTTGAGCCGGCATTCCGCCTATTCCTTATTTATTAATTAATTTTCAAAAGTTAGGTACGGATCCAATTTAAGCACATATTCTCCAAATTGTCGGCAAAAAGCCATTCAGAACGCACAGCTGTACAACTATTCATATCATATATATATCTTATATATATATATATATATAGTATATCTATGATAAGTTTGTAAACCTGTGGTGTTGTGAATGGCTAATGTTTACGGTCGCCCATGTAAAGCATCTGGTTTAAATATAAAAGGGTTGAATGCCGTAAAAACATTAATCACCAAACCACAACCAAACCAACCAACCAAGTCCAAACCAAGACCCTCTCTCTCCTCTTCGTCTTCTCGTCTCGTCTCTCTCGTCTCTCTTCTCTCTCTTCTCTCATATCTGATCTATCTATCTATCTTCTCCCCATTTCTATCTTCTAAGCATTCTTCACATCGTCTATTTTCATCTCTTTCATATTCCTGTCTCTCCAAAACACGAGTTGCCAGGCGGCCGTTAAAATCCAAAACCCAAACTATTAAACGAACCAAATCAACCCCCCGCCCCCCGCCATCCTCTCTCGTCCACTCCCATTCGATCGTCTCCCTCCTATCCTCTCCCATCAATCCTCCCTCTCCTCTCTCTCTCTCCTCATCTTGTTCCTCTCTCCTCCTCTCGTCTCGCTCATCTCTCTGTCCCTCTCCATAGATCTTCTCCTCGACCTCTTCTCGTCCGTCTCTCATCTCGTCGCTCTCTCTCTCTCTCTTCTCTCTCTGCTTGTGAATTGAATGTGTCTTTCGATGAAGGGGGGGTCATTAAGTGTTATCTAGAACTTTCAAGGTCAATACGTTTGTTTAAAGGTTCGACAAAAAACAAAAAAAAATCTTTTTTGACGATTTTGTGTCTTGGAAAGATCAATGTGACGTCAGTGCAATGGCGGCCATCTGAAATAGACTTCAAGTTTAAAACTACACCTCGCCCCTTTTTCCTTTCTCTTATTCATTCTTTTCTCTCTATTCTTTTTACCTTCTTCTCTTTTTTTCTTCTTTTTTTTTCTGTTTCCTATTTCTTTTTTGCTTCCTTTCTTTCTTTTTTCTTCTGTTCTTTTCTTCTGCTATTCATTATTTGTTTTTCTTATTCTTTTTCTTTCTTTCTTTCTTTCCTATCTTCTTCCAAATGAATCTCTCCTTTTCTTTTTTCTTTCTTTCTTTTCTTTCAAGCTTTTTTCCTTTTCCCTTCTTTTTTCTTCTTTTTTTTTTCTTCGTTTATTTTCATCTTTTTTCTTCTTTTTCTTATTCTTTTTCTTCCTACTTATCTATTCGTTTCTTTCTTTCTTTCTCCTTGTACTTCTTTTTGTTCTTTTTGTTAATTTTTCTCTCCGGTTTTTTTTTTCTTTGTCTTTCTTCTCCTTTTATTCTATTTTCCTTCCTTTCCTTCCTTCGTATATTTTTTTCATTATTTCTCTTCTTTCTTTCTTTGTTATTCTTCTTGCTGCTCTCTCCGTTTTTTTGTTCTTTCTTTCTTTCCTTCTTTTTCCTTTCCTTCTTTATTCTCTTTTCCTTCCCTTTTTCATTCGTTTTTTCTTTTCTCATTCTCTCTATCTTCTTCTTTCACTTTCTCCGTTTTGTTCTTTTTCTTTTTTTTTTTGTTCTTTTTCTTTTATTCTTGGTTTCTTTCTTTCATTCATACATCCTCTTTTTTCTTTCTTTGTTTTTCTTTTCTCTTTCTTTCTCTTCTGAATGATGCTAATTAGATTATATGTTTTTTTTTTCGCAATTATTTTCTTTTTCTTTCTATTCTTTGTTTTATTCTTCTTTCTCTCTCTCTCTTCTTTTATTCTTGTTTCTTTCGTTCTTTTCTTTTCCTTTATTCTCTTTCCTTCCCTTTTTGCTATTCGTTTTTCTTCTCTCATTCTTTCTAATCTTCTTTCTTACTGTTCTTCACTTTCTCTCTCTTTCTCTCTCCTTCTCTTCCTCTTTCTTCTGTCTCTCTTGTCTCTCCTTTCTATCTTCCTTCTTTTCTCTGTCTTTTCTCGCTCTCTCTCTCTCCCTCCCTTCTTCTCTCTTACTTCTCTCTTACTTTTTCTTTCTTTTTCCTCCTTCTATTCCTTTCCTTCCTTTTCTTCCCTTCTTCTCTTCCCCTTCTCTCTCCTCTCTTTCCTCACTCTCTTCCTCGCTCTATTCCTTCCTTCCTTCTCTTCTTCTCTCTTCTTCTTCTTGCGTTCCATCTTTCCTCCTCTCGTCTTTCTCTCTCTTTTCGTCTGTTCTTCTCCTCTCTCTTCTCTTCTTCTTCATCTTTCCTTCTTTCTCTTCTTTCTCCTTTTCTTTCTTTTTTTCTTCTTCTGTCTCTCCCTCTTCTCTCTCTTTTTCTCATTCTGTCTTCCTTCTCTTTCCCTTTCCTTCTCTCTTTCTTTCTTCTTATCCTCGTTCTTCTCCCCTCTTCTCTCTTCTTTCTCTTCTCTTTCTCTCTTCTCTTTCTTTCTTTTCTTCTCTCTCTATCTTTCTTGTCCTCCTCTTCTTCTTTTTCTTTTTCTTCCTTCTTCTTCTTTTCTCCTCTCCTCTTCTCCCTTCTTCTCTCCTCTTCTTCACCTCCTTCTCCTCTCTCCTTCTTCTCTATTTTTCTTCTCTTATTCTCTTTCTCCTTTCTTCCGCTGTCTTTTTCTCTCTTTCCTGCTCTTCTCTCTTCTGCTCTCCTCTCACCTTTCTTTCTTCTCCCCCTCTCTTCTCACCCGTTCTCCCTTTCTCTCTCTTCGCTTCCTCCTCCTCCCGTTCTTTTCTCTTCCTTTCTCTCGCTCCTCCCTCCGCATCTCTGCTCGTTCTTCTTCTCTCTTTCTTTCTTCTTTCTCTTTCTTTTCTTCCCTCCCTCTCCCTCCCCTTCCCTCCTTCCTTCCTCTTTCTTCCTCTTTTCTTCCTCTTTCTCTTCTCTTCTTCACTTCTTCTCTCTCTCTCTCTCTTCCCGCCATTGTTTTGTTTCTTTTTCTTTTTTTTGTTTCTTTTTTTCTTATTATCTTGTTGTTTTCTTTTCTTTTCATCACCCTCTTCTTTTTTTTGTTCTTTTTCTTTCTTATCCGTCATCTGAATGGCTATTAATTTATTTTTTTCATTTTCTTCTTTCTTTCTTGTTTTTATTCTTCTTTCTCTCTCTCCTTCTTTTATTTTTTTTCTTCTTCTTTTCCTTCCTTTTATTCTTCTTTCCTTCCCTTTTTATTCGTTTTTTTTTGTTCTTTCTTCTCAAATCCTTTCTTAATGTCTTTTCTCTTTTTCTCCTTTTGTTCTTTTTTTTTTTTTGTTCTTTTCTTTTATTACTTGTTTTTCTTTCATTCATATCCTCTTTTTCTTCTTTTTTCTTTTCTTTCTTTCTCTTTCTGAATGATGCTTAATTAATTATTATTCTGATAACTCCATTTCAATCTATAAGTTTTCTATATGAATGAACAGTAGAATCCACTTCTTAATCTTCATCCACAAAGCCAAGCCATGATTTACAGCATCCTCCTCCTAATTTGACCAGCTTAACACCATGAGATTTTCATTTATAGATGAACTAGAATTAATGCCTGGGTAGAGGAGAGAAAAAAATGTGGGTAATTTATGAGAAATCGCTACCCGGTGACTATTAAAATAACGTCCCCAGCTATGTCGTCTCGGCGGTGTTAGTTGAAAGAAAACAATCAACTTAGGGCGTTAAATGTATTTTAGAGGGGGGGGGGCTTCTCTTTTTCGTAATTCGTCGTAATTCTTGTTTATTTATCGTAATTTGTCTGAACAGTTTATCTTATTTATGACTCGATTAGTTAAGTTAAAAGTTAAAATTATTAGAAAAAAAGACACAAAAAAATGCATTAAAAAATGAAATAATTATTATAAATCATTTTAATTTATCATCGATGTATATATAGAGATAAAATATTATCTATACTAGCAAAATAAAAAAACCCTCCGGGCGATGTAAAAATAGATTTTTGAAACATATTGCCTGAGAGGTGGGAGTTAAAAATTCAATGTCAGCGAGTTTGTACCCTAAGTAAGTAAAATCATCAAATTCATTAAAGGATTAAAAAATAAAACAATTTGAAATGTAAACTTTAAATATGTATTAAAATAAAACAAACTATATATAGATATATAATACCAGTCATGTATTTATTAAAACTTGTTTTGAAAAAACAATGAGGACTGTCTAATGTTGCATGTTCAAATTTTGAGTGTATTTATTCTATATTATGACAATTTTGGTAATGTGGCGTAAACAGTGACGTAGTTTTTGTTACAGACAAAAACCGGAAGCGAATCTATTTTTTAATCCTTTAATGAATTTGATGATTTTACTTACTTAGGGTACAAACTCGCTGACATTGAATTTTTTACTCCCTCCCTTCAGGCAACATGTTTCAAAAATCTATTTTTACATCCCGGAGAGTGTTTTTTATTTTGTACTAGTCTAGATAATAAATGTTATGCTTAAGTAATAGGCACCAGGGACTTTTTACAATATCACACGGCCCTGTCGCCGGGGCGTTAGAATGCACCGACTGCACCTCTGCAGAAGGGTAAGACTCCCCCAATGGGGCCACCTCTTGGTCGTGGATGGCGACCCGTGATGCTTAAGGATAGAGCCCAGGACATGCAATACTCCACTTTGGCCCTATCTTGGGCTAGACGGGCGGTCAGAGAGGCCCCCTCCGATCAATCGGCTGGTCACGTCAAGCCCTAGCACCCATATGATTGTCCCAACCCTATTGCCCTTATGGCAAGCCCAAACCTCTTTTTTATCATATGGGTGCTAGAAGGCGGTGGCTGTGGGTCTACACGTCCTGGGAATGACGTTAAACTCTATCTGATGGTGAGGTTCCAGTTTTGGAGATTTGGGGAATGTGGAGCACCCCTTCATCACCATTGCTCCTGGTTCTCTGACCCGGAGTGGTAGTACCTGTTAGGGTCCCCATCTATGGGTTAAATAGAAAAATGTATTTATAAAAAATTGTATTATCCATTAAGAATTGATTTATTTCAAAACTTTATCGGCATTAAATGACCCACTGAGGTTGATATGCCGTAAAACAAAACAAACGGTCGGAAAATTAGGGTGACCCAGAAAAAAGAGAACCCATATCATTTATTTATTTTCCCATTAAACTAGCCCTAAACCCTAACCCTAACTCTAACCCTAACCCTAACCCTAAACCTCTAGTTAAAATTAACAGTTTTATTACAAAATTTGTGGGTTCAATTTTTTCTGGGTCACCCTGTATACAGGGTGATCCAGAAAAAACAGAACCTAAATTATCTATTTATTTTCCCATTAAACTAACGCCAACCCAACCCTAAACCTAAACCTAAAGCCCCTTAGTTTAAATTAACAGTTTCATTACAAAATTGTGGGTTTTGCTTTTTTCTGGGTCACCCTTATTTTTCGACCGATTGCAGTTTACCACCAGTATCGATAAATATCACATCTAAAACAAAGATAAAAAGACAGGTGTGGATTTTTTTTTTTAAAGAGAGAGGAGACCTGTTACTTTAAGGGAAAAAATTAAACTACAGCGAATAAAAGTTAAAAGAAAGAAAAAAAACGAAAGAATTATTGAAACGAAAAAATTCAGTTCGGTGTGGGGGGATCGGGGGGGGCAAAAGAAGCGTCGTTTATCCAAACATAGGTGACGCTAGTTTAGCCAGACACCGAGTTCGGATGTGGCGACTTGGCTAGTTTTGTTTATACTTGTCTGTCCTTGGCGTAACTCGAACCTCATACCCCCTCCCCGACTCTTCATGCCATCGAGTAAATCAAGTCACCGATCTTACCGACCCATACCCTATATCTTCGGCTCTCCATTTTTTTTTGCTCGACTTTACTTGAGCTCCTTACCTTACTCCTCCCCCAGTTGCAATCTCTCTCTCTCTCTCTCTCTCCT
This sequence comes from Doryteuthis pealeii, assembly GCA_023376005.1. Lineage (NCBI taxonomy): Eukaryota > Metazoa > Mollusca > Cephalopoda > Myopsida > Loliginidae > Doryteuthis > Doryteuthis pealeii. Next base: position 53,390,403 of record CM042176.1, read on the forward strand.
CTCTCTCTCCCTCCTCTTCTCCTCTCTCTCTCCTCTCCTCTCTTCTTTCTTCCCTCTCTGATTTCCCTCGAAGGGTTCTACTTTTTTTCCCACCATATATATATATATATATATTATAAGTACTTATACGTATATATATATATATATATATTATGTTATATATTTACTTGCGCTCCTTATCTTATCTTACTTCCAGTTGCGATTCTCTCTCTCTCTCTCTCTCTCCTCTCTCTACTCCCCCTCTCTCTCTCTTCCTTCTTCTCCAGGTCGTTCTGTCTCTCTCTCTTGTCTGTCTGTTTCTGTCTGTTGTCTGCTCTCTACTATATCTCTTCTCTTGTTCTCTTTACAAATCCCTCTCGTCGTTCCCTTTTCCCCCTCCACCCCCTCCCCTATCTCCCCCCCCTTCCTTTCCTCTCCTTCCCCCTTCCTCTCTCTTTCTCCCTCTCCGTTCACGGTCTTGTCTGTCTCTTTCCTCTTCTTGTATTCGCTCAGCCCTTACCACCCCTAAGAGGTTCTCTCTTTCACCAGTATATTAAGTAATACATATATCATATATATATTATTCAAGGGTTGTAATATTAATGTTTTGGGGTGTGGGTGGTGTGTGTGTACGTGTGTGTACGTATGTGGTTGCGCTATGTGGTGTTGGGTCTGGATAGATTTATGGTAAGAAACTGCTAATATATTGGGACGTCAGTTCGAACCTCATGAAATCACATGCTAAGTTAGGTATTCTGCAAGATTTAGAAGGCTAAGTACCATACAACCACCCAACACAACACACCACGAACACAATATTATATATATATTTATATATATTTGGTGTGTATAATATATATGATATATAATGTGTGTTGTGTGTGTGTGTGTGTGTGATGGCCCTCTGCTACCCAAGCGCATGGAAGGAGCACATGTTTGATTCTGTGTGCATTAGTGGGGGAAGTGATGTGTGGGTGTTGTGCTCCAAGACAGACGCCAAAAGACAATATCCTGATAATAGCGTAAGGTGAAAAAGGAATAGACTCCACGACTGGCTGCTACCGACAATAGGTTCACCCCTCTCCCGCGTAATAGCAATCATATTATATATTATTATATATATATATATATAAAATATATATATCCAGTCATGCCACAGACACGTGTTTCGAAGTTTACTTCTCATCAGTGCGGCTGCGACATGATATTTATATATATATATATATATATAATATATATAATGATTGCGTAATAGGCGGGGTGACTATTGTCGGGTAGCCAGCCAGTGTGGGAGTCTATCCCTTTTTCACTACGCTAGTATCAGGATTATTGTTTTGCGTCTGTCTTGGAGCACAACACCACCACAGCTTCCCACCTTTAATGCACAAAGTCAACCCAGTGCTTCTTCATGGCGCTGGGTAGGATGAGGGGCAATACACCACACACACACACACACATATATGAATAATTTATAATATTATATATCACCACACATATATATAAATATATATATTATATGGTGTTGTGTTGTTGTGTGTGGTGTGTATGCGTTGTATCGTAGCTTAA
>CM042176.1:53394547-53449547 GCA_023376005.1 Doryteuthis pealeii
CAACAAAAAGAAGGGGTTTACACTTATCACTTCTTCAAGTCGTCGACACAAGCGATACTATGAGATCCGGGTTAATATAACAGAGCCCGGATGAAAAAGGCAAAATGGAGGAGGGCGCTTCCCTTTTGGCATTCCAACGGTTGCAGAAAAAAGGGTGAAAACTGGTCTATAAGGTAGGTAAAATGAATGAATGAAACTATTGAATAAGAAATAAATGTACTGATAGATTAGAAAGAAAGACAGAAAGAAAGATAGAAAGAAAGAAAGGAACGAAGGAAGAAAAAAAGAAAGAAAGAAAGAATATATGAAAGAAAGAAAGAAAGAAAGGAAGGAAGGAAGAAAGAAAAGAAGGAAGGAAGAAAGAAAGAATTTATGAAAGAAAGAAAGAAAGAAAGGAAGGAAGAGATGTATGGATAGAAAAGAAAGAAAGAAAGGCGTGGATCAAGAAGAAAGAAAGAAAGAAAGAAAGAAAGAAAGAAAGAAAGAAAAATTTGTAAAGAACAAAAGAATGAAAGAAAGAAAAAGTATGAAAGAAAAAGAAAGAAATGCAGTGATAGAAAAAAAAGAAAAAAAGAAAGAAAGAAAGAATTGCAAAGAAGAAGAAAGAAAGAACGAAAGAATGAAAGAAAGAAAAAGTATGAAAGAAATGAAAGAAATGCACCGATAGAAAAGAAAGAAAAGAAAGAAAGAAAGAAAGAAAGAAAAAGTAGCAAAGAAAAAAATTGAAAGAAAGAATGAAAAAAATAAAGAAAAAATATGGCGAGAGAAAAGAAAGAAAGAAAGAAGACGTGCATAGTGAAGAAAGAAATAGATTAAGAAAGAAAGTAAGAAAAAAATAACTAGCAAAGAAAAAAGAAATAATGAATTATTGAATGAAAGAAAGAAAAAGTGCCATAGAAAGAAAGAATGAAAGAAAAAAGAAAAAAGAAATGTAACGATAGAAAAGAAAGAAAGAAAAACTATCGAAGAAAGATAGAATGAATGAATGAATGAAAGAAAGAAAAAGTAGCAAAGAAAGAAAGAAAGAAAGAAAGAATAAAAGAAAAAAAGAAATATAGCGAAAGAAAGAAAGAAAGGCGTGCATAGTGAAGAAAGAGAGAAATAGATAAAGAAAACACGAAAGAAGAAAGAAAGAGGAAGAGAAGAAGACTGACAAAGAAAGAAAAAAGAAAGAAAAAAGAAAGACAGAATGAATGAATGAATGAAAGAAAAAGTAGGAAGAAGAAAGAAGAAAGAAAACGTAGCAAAGAAGAAAGAAAGAAAGAAAGAAAGACTGGCAAAGAAAGAAAAAAAGAAAGAAAGAAAAACTAGCAAAGAAAGAAAGAAAGAAAGAAAGAATGAATAAAAGAAAAAGTACCAAAGAAAGAAAGAAAGAAAGAAAGAACGAAAGAAAGAAAGAAAAAGTACCAAAGAAAGAAAGAAAGAAAGAATGAAACAAAAAAAAAGAAATGTATCGATAGAAAAGAAAAGGCAAGATGTGGATGGAGGGGGGGGCTTTCCTTTTTGGCATTCAAACGCTTTCTGAAAAAGGAAAAACTGGTCTACAATGTAAGTAAAATAAATAAATAGATAAATAAAGAGATAAATAAATAAATATCGCCTGAAAGGAAATAAAAACTGGGAGTCAAAAATAAACGGTGAAAAAAAAAGGGACTAAATGTTAATGCAGTGATACTGATAGCTTTAAAATTTAGTACGTCCCAGGACGCACTATTTTGATTTGAATGAGTCCCCGGAAAATTTGATGGCTCCCAACTAAAGTTTCTTAATAAATTGTAGAGTTTTTATCTATGAACAACTAAAGCCGTCTAACATTTACCTTGTACCACATACAGTGTAATTCGTTTCCAAGAAAATATTGAAATGGATTTAGAGTTAGCTGGAAATGGTGGGGTAGGAAAAAAATACTGGGACGCTTGGTAACAATTTTTCTGCGTCCTTTTAGACTTTTCTATGTCAGTGATGCAGGATGAAACCTATCAGCATCTCTGTAATGAATGAGAAAATGAAAGAGTTTAAGAGGAATAGCGAGAATTGAAAACAAAAGGAAAGAAAGAAAGAATGAGTTTGATATATATATATATATAAGTAATCCACAGACACGTGTTTCAAGGTTTCACCTTTCATCAGTGTGGCTATACCGTAACAGCTACTCCTGGCCAAGTTCGAGACCCGAATGAACTTTCGTTCGCCAAACCTTTAGCCCGTACGGCCAGAGGCAGCTGTCAAATATAGGAGAATAATTAATCGCTACATTTCTAAGCGGAAATGAATTCACTAGAGTCCTCAAACGTTTGTAAACAAACGTGAGGGTTAGCTAGACGCCAGAACAGTGAATCTGCAATTAAATCTCTATTCAGAGAACTCAACCATTAATGAGAGTATATATATAATAAATAAGTAATCCACAGACACGTGTTTCAAGGTTTCACCTTTCATCAGTGTGGCTATACCGTAACAGCTACCCTGGCCTTTGTCTATCCATAGATTGGTAGAGCCCCTATTGTTTCTGACAGGAATCAAAATATGTTTTTTAAAAGTTGAGAACCTCTACTTTACACATCTTGCTCAAAATGATAGGCTATGCTGGTTCATTAGGTAACAATTCTTCTCCATATTGAGACCAAATCACTTGACAATTTCATGGAGGTGTTCCTAGTGGTTGTTTCTGGTCTACTACTCGATAACTGCATGGATCCAAGTATTGTCTGTAAACCTTATGATGTATCCAGCCCAGCCCAGCAGAACTGCTGCTTTTGGTACTCCACTATAGCGATTGGCCGCCCCTGTTTGGGGTGGAAATGAGTCCAATAGAGTTATCTTCCCTTGCTGCAGGTTTTTCGCCGATAGGTGGCTGCTGTAAAGAAACAGTAGCCCGGGTGCAAATCTCTTTCTTTCTCTGGGTCCGGCAACCACTGCACATGAGTTAAGTGCTTTGTGCCTCTGCCCCTTAAGTGGGAGCTTTGCCATCCCCCAGCAAACTATCAGTAAGTGACCAATTTCTACATGTAACTCTGTATCACTTCTTTAGGACTTTGTCCTACATCCTTTATGTGTCTGTTTTCTATATCGTACTGTACATTGTCATGAGTATGTGTATTCCTCCTTGTATGTCTAGACAAATAAAGTCTGTATGCGTTATCTTCTTGTTGCTTCGTTCGCACTTTATTCTGAACCTTTTCACTTACGTTTTCTAAATTATTATAAGAACATTAACATGTTATAATATCTTACATCCAGCCTTTACTCTAACACTATTCTACTCCATATACCACGATCATCTCCTTTACTCCGCTCAACTCCCAAATTATCTTGATTCGGTTGTGCTCACACGATATTCCCAGCTCGGATGTTTCCATAACCGTCTGTGCCATAGCCAGTGTTACATAATTTGGGGGTAACCTATGAATTATGTTTGTAAGTGTAGCCTGATTTTGAATTGAAGTTCGTTGAAGATTCAAATTCGGAGGAGGTTAAATGGAAAGTTACCATAAGCTGTTATAGTTATTATTGGCAGATAATGACCTTTACGTGACCCACTCTCCCCGAAATCCGCCAGTGGGAGAACAAAAGAAGTTACTAAAGCGGATCTTGGCTACTACTGAATAGTAAAGTAAAGTCGTCAGGGCGGCCTAAAGTCGGTATCAGTCAGTCAGCGAGGGTGTCGATAGCGCTAGACCAATGAGATTGTTTTGGCGTCTGGGATGGAGCGCCGCGCCTACCATCAGCTCCTTACTTTACCACATAGATCCCTGTGCTACACATACGCTGATTTAGTGAGGACCGGTATCGAACTAGGAACCTTGTGGTTTCTAGCCGAACGCTCTACCGATTGAGCTAACTCAGTTCGATTTTGCTAGATGTTCCATACATGCGACTAAATAGAATATACTAGGTATACCCAATTTGTCGAAAAAAACGTGTTTTTACATTGAAAAAAAAAAAAAATGGGTAATTATCCGATTTTAATGAAATTTTCAGGGTTGAATTATTAATAAATGCATCTTATAATACATCAGTTATTTTATTTAAAAACTTTCTGATTTAAAATCGGATGATTACCTGATTTTTGGTAATTTTTTTTCAATCGCTAGTGTTAAATTTATTTTGTAAACACGGATTTTATGGCAACTCACGGGCGGCCATCTTGATCGAAATTGACCGAAAAATCGTTTTAAATGTACTAAAAATAAATTACATATGCAATATTACTTTTACTGATGCTCATTATGTTACTTACTTTTTTTGACCTTAAATAAGCGATTTAATTAATTTTAATTTGTTTTTAAAATGAAAAGGAGACGAATTTTTGAGTATCCCTAGAATATACCACTTGTCAAAAAATAATTTAAAAAAATCTTTTGTTGGATTCCAAGCCACCTTGGTAAACCTGGAAAGAACAGGTCAGATTCTGATGCAAAGAAAGTTATGAAAGACACACAAAAACAAAAATACCATATACTGATTATAAAACAGCTGTGAAAAAAAAAATCATTAAAAAATGGCAATATCATTGGAATGCACTCATTAATAACAAACTTCAAAACATTAAATCTACCATTGGAGAATGGAACTTAAAATACAACAAAAATAGAAGAGAACAGGTTGTGCTGACCCGCCTTCATATAGGCCACACCTACATCACCAATCGTCATTTACTAGAGGGCACAGAATCCCCAATATGCACTACATGCCAAGAGAGATTTACAGTGAAACATATACTGCTAGAGTGTGTAGACTTTGAACCATCATCATTTACTAGAGGACACAGAATCCCCAATATGCACTACACACCAAGAGAGATTTACAGGGAAACATATACTGCTAGAGTGTGTAGACTTTGGACCCATCATCATTTACTAGAGAGAACAGAATCCCCAATATGCACTACACACCAAGAGAGATTTACAGTGAAACATATACTGCTAGAGTGTGTAGACTTTGGACCCATCATCATTTACAGGAGGGCACAGAATCCCCAATATGCACTACATGTCAAGAGAGATTTACAGTGAAACATATACTGCTAGAGTGTGTAGACTTTGATCTAGTGCAGACAAAATCCTACCAAGCAAGTAATTTGAAAGGCTTTTTCAAGAAAATAAGACCATCCAGGATTTTAAATTTCCTAAAAGAAGTGGGATTGTACTCAAAAATATGAGTAATTGAACAATAGTTAAAATCTATACATATATACATTTGATCTTTACTAAACTACCACAATGAATCCAAAACTTAATCAGCATTAAATGACCCACCGAGGTTGATATGCCGTTGTAAGATTCAAAGGTTATGACAAAGTCATAACTCGTTGGAACGCAAACAAACTCCGACACAGGTTGAGGGACAAAACATTTTATATAACAGCACAAGGATAAACAGGGTATATAATACATACATACATAAGTAATATAAAGTTACATGTAAAAGGGATAAACATAAAAGCACAGACATGAGACTAAGAATAGTCCATGCTGGGAAATTACTTACAGTAATGAAGGGGGGGGCAAAGCCCCAACAAGAAAGGGGTAGTCATAAGACTACCTCATTGTGTCTCATAGGTCGAGCAGCAGGCAAAGAGGAAGGGAAATTCAAATCTGCCGCTTAAATACACCAGGCCCCTAGCGGGAACCGGCGACACTAAACGGACAGACAACTCCCCAGGCAAATATGAAAATAACTCCTACACCATAAAACAAACCAAACCAAATGAACAAGATAGTTAACTCGTTGAAAAGTGTAACAAGGGAATAGGAAATTCATAAGCAATCGCCAAAAGCTGTTGATTCCTAACAATAATGGAGACACCCTTTAGCCGAGTTGTGGCCCTAATAGTAGCACTGGGTGACAGACCAATCTGTCTTGGGGAGGCCCTACCAGGAACTTGAGTTCCGGATGGCAGAGCTTGGACATTTCCATGTTGTCACCACCCTAACCTTATATACATTTGTTTTCTACCAAACTAAGGAAAATAGTTGATTTTTGTCTGAGCCATCAGCTCTAGTTCCGTTTAAGAAGCTTTGGCCTGTAGACCTCAAATTGAGAGGATATTAGTCGCTTGTTGCCAGGACACCTGCCACCTCGATATACAGGTGCAGGGCTAGGTTTATTGCCCGGTGCTTGGGGCGCACCAAAAGGGTAATGCCGACGGGAACCACGCATATTTTTGCACAAGCCATCGCATGAGCTTCGGGTTTATTAAAAATAAATAATGTCTGATCTTCGCCTGGTGGGAGGTCAGGAAACTTTATGCAATAAAAAAAATTCAATATATATATGGGGGTGGGGGATCTATGTTTTGTGCTAGTAATTTCGAAATAGAAAGTTTATCACTGTCTTTCTTACCGTATATATATATATGTTTATGTATGTGTGCGAATGTGTGTGTGATTGCATCTGTATCTCTTTGTGTGTGTATGTATATATATATATATATATATATATATATATATATATATGCGTGTATGTGTAATAATGCATATACATGTTTTATAAGATATATGCATACATACATATATATATATATATATATACATATATGCGTGTATGTGTAATAATATATACATGTTTAATAAGATATATGCTTATATATATATACATATATATGCCTATAGACATAACGAAATATATGGTATATATATATATATATATATATATATACATATATATATGTGTGTGTGTGTGTGTGTGTGTGTCTATACGTTAAAAAATATATATTCATACATTTATAAATGCATACGTATATATGTATTTATGCATAGATTTGTATACATATGTATATGTATATGTATATATATATATTTACTCACATGAATGGTTGTCTGAGTGGATGTATATCTATATTTATATATATATTATATATATATATATATATATATATATATATATATACGCACACACACACACATATATATATACATTTAAATATAAACATATATCTATACACATATACATATATACACATATACATATATACATATATATACATATATTCATCCTCACAGACACCTATACGGGTGTGTGAATGTGTGAGTATGCATGTGTATTTATGTGTATGGGTGTAGATGTCTATGTGGAAGTATGTATATATATATATGTAAAATATAAAAATATATATATATATATATATATATATATATATATATCTGTATATATATGTATGTATGTATATATATGCGCTGAGGGTGGGGAGCAATGAGCAGGAAGAAATAGTTTCATGTTAGTCTGAGATGGGAAAGGCGTTGTCGGCGCTCAGAACCCGAGAAACAGGAAATAGGGACAGTAACGGGTGGCGGCAGAGAGGGGGGCGGGGTGAGAATCGAGCAGAGTTGGGAATGTAGGGGAGCACCATTTAGCGAGTCCCTTACCCTCCTCCTTCATTACCAGTTTCTTTTCCCTTCCCTTTGGACTCCCCTTCTCCCCTTGCTGGGGTCTCTGGTGTAGACGGGGGGCGGGGGGATAACCAGTTGCCTAAAATCGTTTTGCCCGTTCACTCTTTCCCCCAGTTTTTTGGCTCCTTCCACACAGAAAACACTCAGACCCTCAGAGCGTTTTGATAAAATAAGGCCCTCCCAACGTCAGATACCCTACACCCCCCCTATTTTCTTTCCTTTTTTTTTTGTTTTTTGTTTTTGTGACTTTTTTGTTTTTGTGACTTTTTTTTTGGTATGACAAACGTTATTTATTTTTGTTTTGTGACTTTTTTGTTCGTTGTTTTCTTAGTTACTCTCTCTGTCTCTCACCGTCTCACCGTCTCTCCGTGTCTTTGTCTCACTCTGTCTGTCTCTCTGCCTCTCCCTCTTTCCCCTTTTTTGTAAAAAAAGATCTTTCTTTCACCCCTTCTAGCCTAAGACGTCAAACCCAAGTATGGCACAAGGTCAAATACGTGGGCGATTCAATTATCGTTTATACTGACTTCTCACCATGTCTATGACCAACATTTGTTTTAGATACTCTCTCTCTCTCTCTCTCTCTCTCTCTTGCTCTGTTTGTCTGTCTGTCTGTTCCCCCCTCTCTCTCTGTCTTCTCACCATGTCTACGATAAACATCTTTTTTTTGTTAGGTTCTTTTTGTTAATTGTTTTCTTTATTTCTCTCTCTCTCTCTCTCTCTCTCTCTCTCTCTCTCTCTCTCTCTCTCTCTCTCTCTCTCTCTCTGTCCAGCTCTGTCTCTGTCTCTGTCTGTCTGTCTGTCTGTCTCTCTCTCTCTCTCTCTCAGTCTCTGAGGAGATCTATTAAAATCAAAACAATAAGACAACAATCATTTTTATTATATAATACTAGCAAATAAAAAAAAACACCCTCCCGGCGATGTAAAATACATTTTTGAAAGATATTGTTTGAGGAGGTGGAAATTAAAATTAAATGTCAGAGAGTTTGAACCAATAAATCATGAAATCATCAAATTTATTAAAAGGAGTAAAAAAAAATAAAACAATTTGAAATCGAAATAAGTTCTATTAACCTTGAATATCTAATTAAAATAAAACAAATATATAAATATAATTGATACTGGGATGTATCTATTAAAACTTGTTTTAAAAAACAATGAGGACTGTCTAATGTTGCATGCTCAAATTTTGAGTGTATTTATTCTATGTTATGACGATTTTGGGTAATGTGACGTAAGCAGTGACGTATTTTTTGTTACAGACAAAAACCGAAAGCGAATCTCCATTATTAATAGATTCCACTAGAAATAATTGTTGGATTTTCGAAAGAGGGTGATATAAAGATTTTTTTAAATGACAAAATGATTTAAAGCGCAGTCAACAAAGACATAAATAAATGGATCCCACACTCAACATGATCCCACACTCAACATGATCCTCTTTGGATGAAGTTTAACGTTTTGGAAAAGGAAAAGGAGAATCTTTTGATAATTTCAAAGTTTAGATGTTGTCAGTCCTTTTTTTTTTTGTAATCCTTAACTATGTCCTCGTAAATTCCTACCACAAAATAAACTGAACCCTCATTTTATGTTCCGTGTTTTTGCAATAAATGTTTTATTTTTCTTGCACCCGTTATTTTACAATACTAAATATATTTCCTTTATTAAGTTAATATTCACTTCAATGTGTATATTTTAAAAGTTTTTATCTTGTGAGAGTGGTTAGTTTTAAAGTGATTAGTTTTAAACATGGACATAAAATGAGGGTTCAGTTTATTTTATGGTAGGAATATACGAGGAAATAGTTAAGGATTACCTATTTTTGCATGTTTTGATATAAGAAAGAAAACTGTTCTTTTTTTTTTAAATTTCTTGTCATAAAATTCATTTATTTATTTTTGTGGGACCATGATTATTTCAGTGGTTAGAGCACGCGACTAAGAATCGCAAGGTTTCAGGTTCGTATACCGGTCCCTGCCAATTCAGCGCTTTAGTTACAAAGATTGAGTAATCTGATCTATGCGCTGAAGTGGGGTAGAAAAATGTTTATAAAAAAAAATTATTCCAGTTCTGAAGTTTTCGGGAATGTGGACCACCTTTATCATCACCATTGTTTTCTGGTCCACTCAGACCCGGAGTGATAGTACCTGTTAGAAGATTTTAGAAAAAGAAATGAGTTTAAAAAATTGTCTTCCAAAGCATCTCTACGAATCTTTCCAAACTTTGTCGGCATTAATTAATCTACCCTGGTAATTATGCCATAAAAAAGTAAAGTCGTCAGGGCGGCCTAAAGTCGGTATCAGCCAATCAGTGAGAGAGTCTATCCCCTTTTCACTAGCGCTAGACCAAGGAGATTGTTTTTTTTTGCGTCTGAGGTGGAGCGCCACACCTACAATCAGCTCCTTACTTTATCGCACAGAACCCTGTGCTACTCATACGCTGAGTTGGCGAGGACCGGGATCGAACTAGGATACCGATATGATCACATCTTCCAATACACTGATGAATGCATTAGACTTTTCATTATGAATGAAAAATTAAGTCTCCATTAAGAATGAATTTATTTCAAAACTTTATCGGCATTAAATAACCCACCGAGGTTGCTATGCCGTAAAACAAACCAAACCAAAACCAAACAAATTTATTCAACATAGAAAACACATCATACAATGACCATATGCAATAAATTTACATAATGCGGTACTTTGGAAATTGTAAATTTAATTGATACATCGGAGAAACTTTTGTTAAACAGGATGAGGAATTAGAATGTTATATCAAATGATTGTATTATTGAGTCGCCATTTTAGAGGGAGTTATCTCCCTTTCATTTCCAAACTATTCATTTGATTAATGCCACATTAGTGAAAGTTTTCATTAACTTTTGTTAAATAAAATTAAGAAATAGAATGTTACATCAAATGGTTGTATTATTGAGTCAGCCATTTTAAATGGAGTTATCTCCCTTTATTTCCAAGTCGTATATATTTAAAAAGTTGAAAAATTGTGGTTTAGTTTGGTTTGGTTGGGTTTTACGGCATGTCAACCTCTTGGGTTATTTTATGCTGAATACTTCTATTGGTAATTAGGTATTAAAAAATGTATAGGGGTTTATTTGCTGTAATCAAGTTCTTTGTTGAGAATTTTAACATCAAGAGAGTGGGTGATTTTTGTAGGTCTATGAACTTACATCCTTGATAAGAGGCCGGTTAGGAAATAGAATGTTATATCAAATGGTTGAGTTATCTCCCTTTATTTCCAAGTCGTATATATTTAAAAAGTTGAAAAATTGGGACCATATGACCTTTAGGCACCCCTTTTTGATCTCGATTAAGAAAGGACATGTTTTTCATTTACACCGTCAATATCCAGTTGTTTTAACAGAAGATTTTTAGAATTTTTTCTTAATTATAAATCTAACCCTTAACCCTAACCCCTAACAAACAACCGGATAGTCAATATGTAAATGAAAACATGTCCTTTCTTAATCGAGATCAAAAAGGGGTGGCTAAAGGTAATATGGTCCAAAGATTGTGACAACGCAACAATATATGTTGAAACATATTTAAATCACAATTTCTTTTTATTTCTCTCTGAATGTTTGAGATGAGGCTTGATGATTAGTATTATCTGCGTTATTCGGACTATTGTCCTCATCTTTATTGTTATTTGTGCTATTTTATTTTCGAAAGAAAATAGGCAGTCACTTTGTATTGACTATATCTACCATGGAACGGGTACAAAGTAATTTTGAGAATCATAGAATGTGCAATTCAGCTCAAGTTTCATACCCGGTGATGCTGATAGCTTTTTGAATTAGTGCGTCCTGGGACGCAGATATTTGCTTTGAATGAGTCCCTAGGAAAATTTATGGGTCCCAACTAAAGCCGTCTAATTCCTACCTTGTAACATATCCTGTGCAATTGCTTTCTAATATCATTGGTTACTTAACAGGTCTGTTTCCTCGATTGATCCACTGACGCCGTCGTTTAACGTTTCGGTAAAGGCTCTACTTCCCATCAACAGTAACAAGCCTGTCTAAAAAAAAAAAAAAAAAAAAAGAAAAGAAAAAGGTGCCTGACATTGTCTTGTATTAGATTCATCACGGATGAGAGTCCTCAACAACGTTATACCAGTTGCTATTTTTCTTTGCCGGTTACCGGCGTAAAAACAATTACCGTGGTATGCTTAAGAACTTAAAAAGCCGTTAGCAACAGATGGAGCTACCATTGCCACTTGCCTAAGTTCCATTGCACCAAACAGGTGATAGGGTATGATTGGCCTGAATGTAAGCCATTTACCAAAAGAATACATTTCTGTTTCTTCATAGCTGGAAAATAAATTCGAGTTCTTGTGACTGGAGATCCTTCCTCATGGCAATACATCCCCATTGCAATAAGTAGAATCAAAGTAACGTCTTGATGCGTGGAAGAGAAGGGCCAGTTTCTGAGTAATATCCCCAAAATTGCGACCTGAACTCATGATCCGTATTTGGTAGGTATATATCTACACCTTCTTCTTCTTCTTCTTCTTCTTCTTCTTCTTCTTCTATAATCCCCCTTCTCTCTTTATCTATGTACCTAGTCTATTCATATCTATCTATATATCTATCTATCTATCTTTGTAACTATTCTACATCTTTCACTTTATTTCTTCTTTTTTCAATAACTTTTATCGCCCCTCTTCTCTCCGCCCCCTCCTCTCTCTCTCGCTCTCTCTCTCTCTCTCTCTCGTCTCTCTCTCTCTCTCTCTAAAGAAGATGACTTACCGAGGAATAAAATATCGAGTTAATCGCAATATCGACCGGTCGATACAAATATTCAGTGTTTGTAACGAGTATAAAGTGCTCAATACCTTAGTAGAGCGGATATTAGTATTAAGGTGTATATAGAAATAACCTACTCAGGTTTCATAAAGGATCTTCGGGGTTAAATTCAATGAATTAATCAAGAACCCTGAAGATCCATTATGATAAAACTTGAGTAGGTTATTGCTATATACACATATATTTTATTTCTTCGCTTTTTCTCATGCTATATCCTCGTCTTTTCTATCGTATCACTCTCTTTTCTTCTCATTTTCTTTTCCCTTTTTCTCTCTCCCCCCTCTCTCTGTCTCTCATATATCTTGTCCCTCTGTCGCCCTTTCCTCTATCCTCCCCTGTCTCCCCCTCTCTCTACTTTATCTCTCTTTTCTCGCCCTCTCTCTCACTCCCTCTCTCTCTATCTATCTATCTATCTATCTATGTCCCTCTCTCATCTCTTTCCCTCCCTGTCCTTGTCCCTCTCTCTCTAATCTCTCCTTCTTTATCTCTCCCTCTCTCTCTCTCTCTCTCTCCATCTTCTTGTCTCTCTGTCTCTCCTCCGTTCCCTTTCCCCTCTCTCTCTCTCTTCCTCTCCCCCTCTCTCTCTATCTCTCTATCCATAATATGCCCTCTCTCTCTCTCCTTTCCTTCCCTGTCCTTCTCCCCTCTCCTTCTTTATCTCTCTCTCCTCTCTCTCTCTCTCTCTCTCTCTCTCTCTCTCTCTCTCTCTCATTATTTATCTATCTATCTACTTCCTCTTCTCTTTGGTGCTTTCCTTTTTAAATTCTTTTTCTCTACCACCATCGCAGTAGCGCGTACGCTTCTGTGCCAGTCGGTAGTGCGTGTGGGTGGGTGGGTGAGGAGGTGGGGTAGTCGGTTCCTGATTCTTTTTTGGGGCCAAGCCCTATATAGACAAGACTTTCAGCCTCACGTAGGTGGAGCCGCTGTCTGTGGGGTTGGTCGGCGGGGGTGGTGAGGCTCGCATTCCTTCTTACAGGTTCGGGACAGATTGATTCTTGGCGGTTATCTCAACCTACAAACGCGCTAAATCGCACACGGACTGACAGATGTATGTGTACGCGTACACATACGTATACGCGTGTGTGCGCGTGTACTAATCATGTTGGAAGAGGAAGAACATTTATTTTCGGGTATGAGTTAAGTTTTTAGAAAGTTAAGATTTTTGGTTGGGATTTAACTAATTCGACTTATACTCGGGTCATCCGGCAGATTGAGATTTGTCAATTTGATGGAAGAGTAAGGGTTAAGTGATGTTAGGAAAATAAGAATGAAAGTAAATGAAGATGGAGAAGATGAAAGAATAAAGAAAGAAATAAAGAGAAAGGAAAAAAAGGAAAAAGAGAAAAGGGACAAAATGAAAAGAAGGAAAGAAAGAAAGAAAAAAGAAGAGAAGAAAGAAAGGATAAAAGAAAGGAAGAAAGAAAGAAAAAAAACGTGAAAGAAAAAAGAAAGAAAAGAAGAGGGAAAAAGAAAAAAGGAAAGAGAAAAGAAACAAAGAAATAGGAAAGAAAGAAAGAAAGAAAGAAAGAAAGAAAGAAAGAACGGGAAAAGAACGAAAAAAGGGAAGAAAGAAAAAAAGAAAAGAAAGAAAGAAAAAAGGAAAGAGAAAAGAACAAAGAAATACGAAAGAAAGAAAGAATGAACGGAAAAGAACGAAAAGAGAAAAGAAGAAAAAAGAAAAGAAAGAAAAAAAAAGGAAAGAGAAAAGAAACAAAAATAGGAAAGAAAGAAAGAAAGAAAGAAGAAAGAAAGAAAGAACGGGAAAAGAACGAAAAAGGGAAAAGAAAGAAAAAAGAAAAAAAGAAAAAGGAAAAAAGGGAAAAGAAAGAAAAAAGAAAAAAGGAAAGAGAAAAGAAACAAAGAAATAGGAAAGAAAGAAAGAAAGAAAGAAAGAAAGAAAAAGAACGGGAAAAGAACGAAAAAAGGAAAAGAAAGAAAAAAGAAAAGAAAGAAAAAGAAAAATGGAAAAGAGAAAAGAAACAAAGAAATAGGAAAGAAAGAAGAAAGAAGAAAGAAAGAAAGAACGGGAAAAAGAAACGAAAAAAGGGAAAAGAAAGAAAAAAGAAAAAAAGAAAAAGGAAAAAAGGGAAAAGAAAGAAAAGAAAAAAGGAAAGAGAAAAGAACAAAGAAATAGGAAAGAAAGAAAGAAAGAAAAGAAAGAAAGAAAGAACGGGAAAAGAACGAAAAAAGGGAAAAGAAAGAAAAAGAAAAGAAAGAAAAAAGAAAAATGGAAAGAGAAAAGAAAGAAAGAAAGAAAGAAAGAAAGAAAGAACGGGAAAAGAAAAAAAAAAGAAAAAGAAAAAAGAAAAGAAAGAAAAGGAAAAAAGGAAAAGAAAGAAAAAGAAAAAAAGGAAGAAAAAGAAACAAAGAAATAGGAAAAGAAAGAAAGAAAGAAAGAAAGAACGGGAAAAGAACGAAAAAAAAGGGAAAAGAAAGAAAAAAGAAAGAAAGAAAAAAGAAAAAAGGAAAGAGAAAAGAAAAAAAGAAATAGGAAGAAAGAAAGAAAGAAAGAACGGGAAAAGAACGAAAAAAGGGAAAAGAAGAAAAGAAAAGAAAGAAAAAAAGAAAAAAGGAAAGAGAAAAGAAACAAAGAAATAGGAAAGAAAGAAAGAAAGAAAGAACGGGAAAAAGAACGAAAAAGGGAAAGAAAAGAAAAAAGAAAAGAAAGAAAAAAAAAGGAAAGAGAAAGAAACAAAGAAATAGGAAAGAAAGAAAGAAAGAAAGAAAGAAAGAAAGAACGGGAAAAGAACGAAAAAAGGGAAAAGAAAGAAAAAAGAAAAGAAAGAAAAAGAAAAAGGGAAAAGAAAGAAAAAAGAAAAGAAAGAAAAAAGAAAAAAGGAAAGAGAAAAGAAACAAAGAAATAGGAAAGAAAGAATGAAAGAAAGAAAGGAAGAAAAAGGAAAGAGAAAAGAAAAGAAAAGTAAAGAAAGAGAAAAAGAGAAAAGAAAGAAAGAAGAAAGAATTAAAAGGAAAGTAAGAAAGAAAGTAAGTAAGGAAATAGAAATAGAAAAGAAAAGAAGAAAAACAACTGGGACTTCACCGGTTGATGAAGTTTAACATCATACCCAGGACATTAAGATCCTCAGCCACAGCCTTCTAGCACATATATGTTAAAATGGGGTTGGAGGTGCATGGTATAATGGTTAGAGTCATAAGAAATGGACTTGTCGACCAGAGTTCGAATCTTAGATGAAACCGTTTTCATTTCACATAGGGAAAGGTATCAATCCATATATTCTCCCTCCAGCTATGGGTAGGGCAGACTGGGCTCTTTTAACGTGGATGGGTAATCAGTCCAGGCAAAGGAAAACTCTGAATCCAAACCTGTTAAACTTCGCTTAAGAAATTGAGCTTTGTCATACCCTGCTCGTGTAGAGGGGTTGGTATATATATATATATATATATATATATATATATATTATTATTATATATTATTAGGTTGTTCCAAACAAATAAAGTGCTCGGTTTTGAAATGTCATTTTAACATAGAATTTGTTGTTTATTTCAGGTGAATTTTTGCATATATAATAATTAATGTGTGCTTAAAAATAAAATTTAATTTATTTTCAGATAGAAAGTATTTTTGAAAAATTGGAGCCTTCAAAGATGAACATGCCTAAACATGACCTTCGCCTTCTTATGTTGCATCAGTTCTAGCTTGGGTACATGTTGCAAGATTCACTGTACAGAAACTCACAGACTTGGGATACGAGACCTTACCACATCCTCCATATTCTCCTGGTCTTTCACCTACTGATTATAATTTTTTTAGGCACTTAAGCACATTTTAAATGCTAAAACTTTTCGATCTAAAGAAGAGGTGGAATCATCATTTAAAGATTTTGTTGCATCACAGCCAATAATTTTTTTACCAACGCGAAATAAATGACATCGTAGATCGATGGCAGAGATGCATAGCTGCCCAACGCTCGTATTTTGACTAATTTTAACATTTCTACTGTTAATGTTTCAACAATAAATGTATGCATTTGAAATCGGCCATTATTTTTGTAACAACCTAATATATAGGATAAAAAGGGTTTGGGTTTGCCATAAGGGCAATAGGGTGAGGACAATCATATAAGTGATAGGGCTTGATGTGACCATCCGATTGATTCTATCATCTTGAGTTCACATTGATGTAATAGTGTTGCGTTCCGTGATGTTTTGGTGGACCTGGGAGTAATGGCAATGAAGGAGTGCTCCACACTCCCCAGAGCTCCAGAAATGGAACCACTAAATGCAGGACACGGAAAAAGGTGAGTTGAGGTACGTAGAAACTGAGGAAAAACAAGAAGAGAATGAAAACCGAATGAACGGGTGTAATTGCGACGAATGAGTACTCCACACTCCCTAGAGCTCCGGAAATGGAGACTCACCACTAGATGCAAGACACAGAAAGAGGTGAGTTGAGGTACGTAGAGACTGAGGAAAAACAAGATTGAAACAAAAACCGAATGAACGGGTGTAATTGCGACGAATGAGTACTCCACACTCCCTAGAGCTCTAGAAATTGAAACTCACCACTAGATGCAAGATACAGAAAGAGGTGAGTTGAGGTACGTAGAGACTGAGGAAAAACAAGATTGAAAGATAAAACGAATGAACAAGTGTGAGAGGGGGCGTGATACAGTGAGATAGGTAGCCATCAATCATGACTACTCATTCTCCCTGGTCCTCCCCCTATCCGTATCATCACCACCCCAGTCCCGACCCAGTACTAATCTCTTGATAAACGTATCCATCAAACTAATCGTGTCTACACGGTTGTTAAAAAAGGCTGATCGATATTTGCCCTTGTTTATTCAATCCGTCATCAATCCCTGATCACAACCCCCACAAACTGATCGATCAACCAATCAGTGGGTGACGCTATAAACTCTTCAGCGGGAACTGGCAACATTTTTCAAGGGGGGGGAAGCGGAAGTCATGGCTTATCATCAGGTGAGCAGCACTACTAAAAAGAAACTAAAGGTAATTTTTACGGTGAAAATACCTTAACCATTTTCAATACAGAAGACCGTACACGGAAGTAAATACCAGCATCTAAAAACAAAACAAAAAAAAAACCACACATACACACAGGAAAAGGATATTTGTCTCATACCCCACTTGTATGGGCTGGGCACAAGGCCTCGCTTTAACGTGGGCCCACCCACAAGCCGAAGCTCATGGGTGGGAAAGAATAAATTTGCGTCGATCCCTTCGGCATTCCCCCTCAAGGGGGCGCCTCAGGCGCTGGGCAATAAACCCAGCCCTGCCCCCAAGGGGGCAGGTGTTGCCAGGGGGGAAAGCCCCCTGGGATCGACGCTATTAATTTTACTTTACCGGTCCAGTGGCCGAAGCTCACTGGACCCCCGAACGAGCTCAAAAGGGGCCAACGACCGACCACACTGACAGTAGTAAGATTGGAGTTCTTACTACACACAAAAAAAAAACAACTTAGCCCTGGTTGTCAACCCATCTAGGACCAGGAAGACACTGTTATAAAACCATCGCTGCAGAGCGGCTCAATAATCCCGAGGAAGGACAGGGGAGTAAACCCCGATTACAAATCCAGAGCCTGAGTCCCTAAAATGGAGTAACGCTGGATTTCAGTGCTACACAGCAACTCCTGCGACACTACCAAACTGCATAGGTTTCTTACCTTTCCTTTGGACCACAGCGGTAGTGTGGAGAGGGGGGTCTGCAGCTTGATTCGTTGGTTTTTACGACATGTCAACCCCTTGGGTTATTTCATGCCGAATATTTCTATTGGTAATTTGCTATTCAAAAATGTTTAATGCCGACAAAGTTTTGAAATAAATTCATTTTTAATGGATAATACAATTCTGTTTATAAACTCATGTTTTCTATTTAACCCATTGATGGGACCCTAACAGGTACTACCACACCGGGTCAGAGTGGACCAGGGAGCAATAGTGATGAAGGGGTGCTCCACATTCCCCAAAGCTCCAAAACTGGAACCTCACCATTAGATAGAGTTTAACGTCATTCCCTGGACATGTAGACCTCAGCTACCGCTATCTAGCACCCATATGATAAAAAGGGATTGGGGCTTGCCATAAGGCAATAGGGTTGGGGCAATCATATAGGTGCTAGGGCTTGACGTGACCAACCGATTGATCTCTGCAGCATGGGTAACAGCACATCCTACAAAACAACCCACCCAGGCTACACAATTCAAAAAAGTAAAAAATTAAAAATTAAAAAATTGGACAGTACTCCATATAACTTCTTTATTTTTTTTTTTTTTAAATTTATTTCAATTTTATGTTGGCATTTAAGCAACAAAAAAGAGATCTAGAGAGACTTAAACCAATAGAGAGACTTTTTGGCGCTAGAATTCTTCCCCTAATGTTTCCTGAATGTTTTGTCAACGAGAAAGGTTTCCTTTTTCTGTCGACCATCAAATTTTCCCGCCTCGACCGATTTCCCCGCGAAAAGCCTCAATCTGCTTGTTAACCTTTCAAATCAAAACAAGTGAATTGCAACACCAAAGGAAACACAGAATTTATGGCGTTTCTGGCCATCCATCAAACGAAAAGAGGATTAACGTCGAACGTAAAGAATTAGAAGCTTAATCGATCAACGGGTTTACGTATGTAAACATATCAATGCTGATATCCACAAATGATAACAAGTCATATATATATATATATATATATATATATATATATATAAGAGATGAATATGTAATAAAATATAAATTTAATCAATATCACTTACACATGTGTTTCGGTCAGTTCATCTCTGTACACGGTTCAAACTATTATTATTATTAAATAAACAAATGAAATGAAATAATAATAATAGAAAAATTTGAAAATATTCCGCACACAAAGACTCGACCTTCATCAGAGTGAAATTTTATTTTGAAGGTCGAATTTCTCTGTGTGCGGAATATTTTCACATTTTTCTATCATTATTATTTAATTTCATTTGTTTATTTAATGATAATAATAGTTTGAACCGTGTACACAGAGATGAACTGACCGAAACACATGTGTAAGTGATATTGATTAAATTCATCTTTTATTATCCATTCTGTTCTTTCTTTTCTTTATTCATTCTTCCTCATATTGTCGGATTCATTTCCAATTCCATTTTTACATATATATATATATATATATATATATATAATATATATATATATATATATGTGTGTGTGTGTGTGTGTGTGTGTGAGTTGAAAACAATGGAAGTGAAAAAAATAAATGGTTGGCATCGTTCCATCTATAAGAGACGATGGAGTAGTGTTAATGTTTTTTATTCTTTTTTTTTTTTGTTAACTTGAACTACATAGCCTGGGCGGGTTCATATGGAGGATGAGCTGTTGCCCATGCAGCAAATCTCCCCTCTCCACGCTGCCGCTGTGATCCACCTTAGATAGATAGATAGATATCAACAGGCTGGGATAAATAGATAAATATATAGATATCACACGCTGAGATAGATAGATCGATAGATAGATAGATATGAACCGAGATAGATAGATAGATAGATTTGAACCGAGATCGATTCATAGTTAATTTGTTAGATATGAATCGACTGATAGATTTTTTTTTGTTAATTTGAACTACATACCTGGGCGGGTTCATATGGAGGATGAGCTGTTGCCCATGCAGCAAATCTCCCCTCTCCACGCTGCCGCTGTGATCCACCTAGAGATAGATAGATAGATAGATAGCTATAGATAGGAGATAGATAGATAGATAGATAGATAGATAGATATGAACCGAGATAGATAGATGGATAGATTTGAACCGAGATCGATTGATAGATAAATAGTTAGATATGAATCGACTGAGTTTTTTTTGTTAATTTGAACTACATAACCTGGGCGGGTTCATATGGAGGATGAGCTGTTGCCCATGCAGCAAATCCCCTCTCTCCACGCTGCCGCTGTGATCCGCCTTAGATAGAGATAGATAGATAGATAGATAGATAGATAGATAGATAGATAGATATGAACCGAGATAGATAGATGGATAGATTTGAACCGAGATCGATTGATAGGTGAATAGTTAGATATGAATCGACTGAGATAGATAGATAGATAGTTAGATTTTTTTTTTGTTACTTTGAACTACATAGACTGGGCGGGTTCATATGGAGGATGAGCTGTTGCCCATGCAGCAAATCCCCCCACTCCACACTGCCGCTGTGATCCACCTTAGGGACTCCGGCTCCTGATTTGAAAAAATAAATAGATAAAGGATAATCAAAGGATGAATGATATTTCTTTCGAACTCTGTCAAAATTTTCTCTATTCTTACCGTTTTAATTTCAAGTATCAAATAGGCCCTGAGTATGGCCGTTTTTCTGTATACGTTAAAAAATGATGTATTTTTATTATTATTATTTTAATTTATTCTATTTTGTATTTAAAATAAAAAATAAATCGAATACAATGTGTACAAGAACATCCTCTCGGCCGAAACACGTGCCGGCATTTCATTAAATATTTTTATCCATTCCACATTTTCTCTCCTTTATTTATTCATTTATTTATTCATTCATTTAACATAGATAGATAGATAGATAGATAGATACATACATACATAGATAGATAGATAGATAGATATTAACAGACTGCGATAGATAGACAGATAAATAGATAGATAGATATGAACAGACTGAGATAAATAGATAGATAGATAAATAGATAGATATAAACAGGCTGTGATAGATAGATAGATAGATAGATAGATAGGTAGATAGATAGATATTAACAGATAGATAGATAGATAGATAGATAGATAGATAGATAGATAGATAGATAGATAGATATAGATAGATAGATAGATAGATAGATAGATAGATATCAACAGCTAGATAGATAGATAGATAGATAGATAGATAGATATAACAGGCTGAGATAGATAGATAGATAGATAGATAGATAGATAGATATCAACAGGCTGAGATAGATGGACAGACAGACAGACAGATAGACAGATAGATAGATAGATAGATAGATAGATAGATAGATAGATAGATATCAACAGGCTGAGATAGATAGATGGAAGGATAGATATGAACCGAGATAGATAGATAGATAGATAGATAGATAGATAGATAGATAGATATGAATCGACTGGGATAGATAGATAGATAGATGGAAAGCTAGATAGATATAAGCAGACTGAGATAGATAGATAGATAGATAGATAGATATCAACAGGCTGAGATAGATAGATAGATATCAACAGGCTGAAATAGATAGATAGATAGATAGATAGATAGATAGATAGATAGATATCAACTGTCTGAGATAGATATATAGATAGATAGATAGATAGATATCAACAGGCTGAGATAGATAGATGGAAAGATAGATATGAACCGAGATAGATAGATAGATAGATAGATAGATAGATAGATAGATTTGAACCGAGATCGATTGATAGATAAATAGTTAGATATGACTCGACTGGGATTGATAGATAGATAGATGGAAAGCTAGATAGATATGACCAGACTGAGATAGATAGATAGATAGATAGATAGATATCAACAGGCTGAGATAGATAGATAGATATCAACAGGCTGAAATAAATAGATAGATAGATAGATAGATAGATATCAACTGTCTGAGATAGATAGATGGAAAGATAGATATGAACCGAGATAGATAGATAGATAGATAGATAGATTTGAACCGAGATCGATTGATAGATAAATAGTTAGATATGTATCGACTGGGATAGATAGATAAATAGATGGAAAGCTAGATAGATATGACCAGACTGAGATAGATAGATAGATAGATAGATAGATAGATAACTAAACTGAAATAGATAGACAGATAGACAGATAGATAGATAGATAGATAGATAGATAGTTTGGTTGAAGTATATCAACAAGTCAAATATGTTAAAATACGAGTAAATTGAGATAACAATCAACAATTGGGCACATTGAAATCCAAAGACAACAGAAAACAGAAAAAGACAGAAGCAACACCTCCACCCACCTACACACACACACCTACACACACACACACACACACACATACACACACACACATCATCATCATCATCAGCAGCAGCAGCAGCAGCATGGCGATTGATTTCTCAGCAATGAGTGGAAAATTTGATTGGTTGTCGTCGATCTGAGTCACATCGTCTCGAACCCTTTTCACGGCCAAATGAATCAGAAAACACAGTTTACAATTTAAATCGACCACTACGAAGAGAAAGAGAAGACACAATGTGAATGAATGAATTAAAGAATAAATAAATGAATGAATGAATGGAGTAGCCAGTGTGAGTCACATTTTATGAATGACGAATGGAAAGATACTCCGCAAGGAAAAAAAAGATGATGATTAATTGATGAACGCGGTAAAACAAATAAAGAAATAAAAGGTTATGTATTTTAATTATGTTCCAGCAGACAAGCCAGTGGCTCTTAGAATAATACTCGGTGCAAATGCAGAATAGCGCGCAAGAGGTAATATCATTAGAATCGCATTTTACTTATAAATAGCATCAGATTACGGATACTCCCGAAGTAGACTAACACAAGCACTATCCTTAAGGTGCTAATGCAGAATAGCACGCAAGAGATAATATCATTAGAGTCGCATTTTACGTATAAACAGCATTATATTATGGAAACACTGGAAGTAGTCGAACCCTAATACTAACCCTAAGGTATTAATGCAGAATAGCGCGCAAGAGATGATATCATTAGAATCATATTTTACGTATAAACAGCATTAGATTACGGAAACTCCAGAAGTAGCCAAACCTTAACACTAACCCTAAGGTATTA
Source organism: Doryteuthis pealeii (assembly GCA_023376005.1). NCBI lineage: Eukaryota > Metazoa > Mollusca > Cephalopoda > Myopsida > Loliginidae > Doryteuthis > Doryteuthis pealeii. The sequence continues at coordinate 53,417,543 of CM042176.1, forward strand.
ATGCAGAATAGCGCGCATGAGATAATATCATTAGAATCATATTTTACGTATAAACAGCATTAGATTACGGAAACTCCAGAAATAGCCTAATCCTAACACTAACCCTAGGGAATTAATGCAGAATAACGCGCAAGATATATCATTAGAATCGCATTTTATGTATAAACAGCATTATATTATGGAAACTTTGGAAGTAGCCGAACCCTAACACTAACCCTAAGGTATTAATGCAGAATAGCGTGCAAGAGGTATTATCATTAAAATCATATTTTACGTATAAATAGCAGAAGATTACGGAAACTCCCGAAGTGGACTAAAGTCAGAATCAGCCAATCAGTGAGAAAGTCTGTCCCCTTTTCTCTAAACCAAGGAGATTGTTTTTGCGTCTGGGTGGGGCGCCACACCTACCATCAGCTCCTCTCTTTACCGCTCAGATCCCTGTACTATTCATGGGCTGAGTTGGCGATGGCCGGTATGGAACGAAGAATCTTGTGTTCTCTAAACCTTACTCTAATCCTAACGTCTCAAAAGGAGGAAGTAATTCGGTACAAATGCAGAATAGTGCGCAAGAGATGATATCATTAGAATCACATTTTGCGTATAAACAGCATTAGATTACGGAAACTCCCGAAGCAGCCTAACCCAAGCACTAACCTTAAGGAACTAATGCAGAATAGCGCGCAAGAGATAATATGATTAGAATCGAATTTTGCGTATAAATAGCATTAGATTACGGAAACTCTCGAAGTAGCCTAGGTACAAATGCAGAATAGCACGCAAGAGTTGACAACGTATAATTGCATTTTACGTATGAATAGCATTAGATTGTGGAAACTCCCGAAGTAGACTAACCAAAGCACTAACCCTAAGGAACTAATGCAGAATAGCACGCAAGAGATAATATCATTAGAATCGCATTTTATGCATGAATAGCATTAGATTACGGAAAGTTTCGAAGTAGACTAACCCAAGCAATAATATTAAAGTACTAATGTAGGATAGCGCGCAAGAGTTGATAAAATATAATTACATTTTACGTATAAAAAGCGTTAGATTGTGGAAACTCCGGATGTAGCCCAATCCTAACACTAATCCTAACACTTACCGTAACTCTAACCTTAGCGTCACGATGATTTCGGATAGTTCTGTGAAATGTAAGGAAATAAAATGCTTTTTATACTTAAACTAATGATATTATCTCTTGCGCACTATTCTGCATTAATACAAAAATACTCACTGGAAAGGTTTAGTTTCTTTTCTTAACGGAAATCAACCTTCGTGGGTTAATTAACACCAAAGCTATTCTTGGAGAACAGTAGAGTATTATGAAACCCATAACCGCGAGTGATCGTGTTCCTACCTTTTCCCAGCCCTGTCGATGGGTCTTTAGAATACACCGACTGTATCTCTGCTAAGGGGAAGACCCCCAAATGGAGCCACCTGTTAGCAATGGGTGGCGACCCGTTTGGTTTGGTTTGGTTTGGTTTGTTTTACGGCATATCAATCTCGGTGGGTCATTTAATGCCGATAAAGTTGTGAAATAAATTCATTCTTAATGCATAATACAATTTTGTTTATAAACTCATGTTTTTTCTATTTAACCCATAGATGGGACCCTAACAGGTACTACCACTCCGGGTCAGAGTGGACCAGGGAGCAATGGTGATGAAGGGGTGCTCTACATTCCCCAAACCTCCAGAACTGGAACCTCGCCATCAGATAGAGTTTAACGTCATTCCCAGGCCATGTAGACCCTCAGTCACCGCCTTCTAGCACCCATATGATAAAAAGGGGTTGGGGCTTGCCATAAGGGCAATAGGGTTGGGGCAATCATATAGGTTCTAGGGCTTGACGTAACCAGCCGATTGATCGGAGGGGGCCTCTCCGACCGCCCGTCTAGCCCAAGATAGGGCTAAAGTGGAGTATTGCAAGTCATGAACTGCTCATCCACCTTAAGCATCACAGGTCGCCACCCACGGCCAACAGGTGACCCCATTGGGGGAGTCTTACCCCTCTGCAAAGGTTCAGTCGGTGCATTCTAACGCCCAGCAGCGGATGTGGTGACCCGTAATGCTTAAGAACGGAATCCTTGATGGCTGAGGAGTCCATGACATGCAAAACTCCACTTAGGCCGATCAATCGGCTGGTCATGTCAAACACCCTTATGGCAAGCCCCAACCCTTTTTATCATGTATGTGCTAGAAGTGGTGGTTTAGGGTCTTAATGTTCTGGGTATGACGTTAAACTCTATCTGATGGTAAGGTTCCAGTTGTGGAGGTTTGTTGAATAACCAGATGCACTGGGCGGGACATCTTGCTAGAATTGAAGACAGCAGACTCCCGAAGCAAATATTCTATGGAGAACTGCAATGGGGGGAAACCCCCAAAACCCCCAACCCCAAAAGCGTTCGAATTTATCAAAAACAACATCAAAATTCTTAATATAAACGTTCATGAGTGGGAGAGTGTAGCTAGGAATCTCGTGGCTTGGAGAAGACTTGTCTATGGTAGCTGTAAGGGGGTTGAGGTAAGGCGGCTCGAACACTACATCCAGAAGCGGTCTCTACGTACGCGGCACATGACGGACGTGATGGACACATTTCTACATTTAAGCCGGACCGTATATGTGACGTGTGTGGCAGTCGAGATCTGATCTTCACAGTCCGTACGGTCGCATACGAGTGGAAGCCGAGGAAGGGTTCATATGTTGTCGCCTGGGCCATCTGCGTCCTCACAACCAAACTACTTGTAGAAATGGCCTTCTTCTGAACAAGTGGCAATCACCATATATATATATATATATATATATATATATATATATATATTCTTTGTTGGGGTACCAAGTTTCTTGGTAGAGGTGATTCTAGGCTGGTCCTATTCTCTAACAGTAGTTTGTTGTAGAGTTCAGGTTCCGTGTGAGAGCTCAATGTTTAATTTTTATAAAACAGAGCAAATTTATTTGTGAATAAAAAGTCCTTAAATACCATGGGTATCATGATTATGGACCATTTCCACTCGTGGGTATCTGGGACCTACAGAGCTTCGTCAAAGCACGTTTATATTTTAATTAGATAGGCAAATGGCCAAACTCAGTTTACATTTATACATTTCTCCCCGCCTCCAGGGCGGTATATGTGTATTTTTTCTTTCGAACGTCTTTTTGATTGTGGATATATATATATATATATATATTATATATAATATATATATATATGTGTGTGTGTGTGTGTGTGTGTGTGTGTGTGTTTTGTCCATTGTGATGCCTCGGGGCATGTGGCTTAGCATTACATTAAGTGAGTTTGATTCTAACCGGGTGCCCCATATGTTATGTCTTATATAACTGCTTAGCTCATCAAATAGGAATTCAAGTTTTAAAATCTATTAATAATGGAGATTCCTTTCCGGTTTTTGTCTGTAACAAAAATTACGTCACTGCTTACGTCACATTACCCAAAATCGTCATAACATAGAATAAATACACTCAAAATTTGAACATGCAACATTAGACAGTCCTTATTGTTTTTTTAAAACAAGTTTTAATAAATACATGACTGGTATTATATATCTATATATAGTTTGTTTTATTTTAATACATATTTAAAGTTTACATTTCAAATTGTTTTATTTTTTAATCCTTTAATGAATTTGATGATTTTACTTACTTAGGGTACAAACTCGCAGACATTGAATTTTTTGAACTCCCACCTCTCAGGCAATATCTTTCAAAAATCTATTTTTACATCGCCCGGAGGGTGTTTTTATTTTGTACTAGTAATAATAATGGATTTTAACTAATAGATTCTTATCATTGAATTATCCGAACATTACCGGATAACCCTGCTGTACTTTTCTTTCTGTAATGTCAGTGATTTGTTAGCGTTTCGTCTTTTTCCTTCTTTTTTTTTTTTTTTTTTTTCACCGTCGTTTTCGTCGCCAGGGTTCTATTCCCACGTGTTAGCTTTCACGTCGGCGAAACTGAAGGAGCCGCCCACAACGGCCCCGATCCACACCGTCCACCTCAATGTGCCTTTTTTTTTGCCCACACAAAAACAACCAAAACCTCTAACGTTGATCCAATCCACACACACACACACACACACACACACACCGCGCGCCCACACACACACACACCGCGCGCCCACAAACATACACACACACAGCTCACACACACCTAACGGACCCTATTCAACCACCCGCAGTTTTATAATAATAATAATAATAATAAATTGCGTACACAAAAACAACCAAGACCTGTAACGTTGATCAGATCCACACACACATACACATGCATACACACACGTACACACACACACGTGCACACACACACACACACACACACACACATTTATACACATGCACACACACACAAACACCCATACAGACACACACATACATATACATGCACACACACACACACACAAACACATACAAACATACACATGCACACACAATAATAATAATAATAATAATAATAATAATAATAATAATAATAATAATGATTAATTGCGTACACAAAAACAACCAAAGCCTGTAATGTTGATTAGATCCACACACACATACACATGCAAACACACACGTACACACACACACACGCACACACACGTACACACGTACACACACAAAAAACCCACCCATACAGACATACAAACATACACATGCACACACCATACACGCACCGAACAGACCCAATTTAACCACCCCAATTCTATAATAATAATAATAATAATAATAATAATAATAATAATAATAATAACCAGCAGCAGCAGCAGCATTGTCGAAGGGAAAGAGAAGGAAAAAAATGTCCTAGTATGAGAAAAGTTGTCGGGTAGTTAAGGGTAGAGGTGGGGCTGGAAAAGACGGTTTTAAAGAATGAAAAAAAAAAGTTTGTTTTTGTTTTTTGTTGTGTTTTTTGGGGGTTTTTTTCAAAATTTGTTGGAGTTAATTTTCAAAAAGAAAAAGGAAAAGAAAAGAAAAAGAAAAAGACGTGAAAAGAAGGAGAAAACAAAAGAAAAAGGGAAACATTAAAAAGAGAAAAGAAAAGAAAAAGAAAAGAAAAGAAAAAGAAAAGGAAAAGAAAGAAAAAAGTAGAGGAAAGAGAAAAAGAGGAAAAGAAAAGAAAGAAAAATGAAAAAGAAAGAAAAAAGGAAAAGAAAGAGACAAAGAGAAAAGAGAGAAAATGAGAAGAGGAAAGAAAAAAGATGGCGAAAGGTTCATTTTAAAAAAATAATGTAAACGATGTTAAAAAAAACCAAATGGTTTATTAGTGGAGACAAAGGCAATATATATATATATATATATATATATATATATATGCTTTTATCATTGCATATATATATATATATATATATATATATATATATATATATATATATATATATATATATATATATATATATATATATATATATATATATATAAATTATATATATACACATATATATAAGCTTTTATCATTGCATATAAATATATATATATATTTATAAATATATAAATATACACATATATATACACACATATATATATGCTTTTTATCATTGCATATATATATATATATATATATATATATATATATATATATATATATGCACACACAATGATAAAATATACTTTTATATCTATGCACATGTACGGACACGTTACCGATTAATCGTAAGATATACAGCAAGATGGAAAGTTGCGCATATATATATATATATATATATATATATATATATATATATATATATATAATATAAAGTCTGCTCCGATTTCAGTACATATCCGTATGTACTTTCTCATATAATGTTCTCTTCTCTCTCCTCTCTCTCTCTCTCTCTCTCTGCTTCTCTCTCTCCTCTCTCTCTCTCTCTCTCTCTCTTTCCGTGTATGTGGTGTAAGTTGAAAATGGAAATGAATCCGACGATATGTTGAAAGGATAAATAAATAAAGAAGATAAAATGTTGAATGGATAAAATGATTTAATTTGAGTTACCAACACGTGTTTTGGCCAGGAGTTTATTCATGTACACATGTATTCTAGTTATTATTATTTTAATATAAATTAAAATATTAATAATAGAAAATTATAAAATATTTAAGTGTAAACAAAGAGAAACGGCTTCATTTAGGTTAAAATGTTTGTATTTGAAGTTAAAACGATCAAAATACAGAGAAATTTTGAAGTGTTAAAAAAAAAGAACTTTTTGAAATTATTTAAGAACACTTTCAATTGGAGAAAATAGAGTGATTTTATGTGACGGTTACGATTAGAGAATAAAGAATATTCGTTCGAGAGTGAACATTTGAAAAAAAGGGGGGAATTTTCGATTTCATAAGGATTATTATTGACTTGTCCAAAGAAAAGTTAAGATCTGTTAATATATGATTAAAATTTGTTTTTTTTTTAATCCAATATTAACAGAATCTTAACTTTTCTTTGCACAAGTCAATAATATTAAGAAATATATTAGAATTGGCGATGTATCTGTTCATCTTCTACTTGAATTCGTTTGAGATTTTCCTACATATACGTGAGGAAATTTTTGCAAGTTATATATATATATATATATATATATATAATATAATATATATATATAATACCCTTGGGAAGATATATATATATATATAATACCCTTGGGAAAGGTATGAATCCATATATTCTCCCTCCAGCTATGTATTAAATATTAAGGCAGACTGGGGCTCTTCAGCCTAGGGTAGGTAACCAGTCTAGGAGAGGGATAACTCTGAATTCAAAAATTTCCTGGAGGTCGGGTCGTTTGATTGGTTTGTGGCAACCCTCGATGCACAATTCTTTCCTATCGACTGTGCCAAAAGTGTGGATGGTCCAACACAAGCCTTCACCACTATAAACAAATCACTGCTGTGTGATGTTCATTGTGTGTATGAAAAATCGACAGGAGAGTCCCATAATATTATATATATAATATGTGTTGTGTGTGTGTGTGTGTGTGTGTGTTGGTGTGAGGCACCTGTCTGTTGAGTTTACAATTAGGTTTAGGAGTTTGAAATTGGGTGGTCAGTTTGTTTGTTGCTTTTTTTGTTGTTTTTTCCTTTTTTTTTTCTAGAGATTGGTGCCTCCCATATTTTTTATTGCCAGGGTTGGAGGTCAAGTTTTTATGTTAAGTCCAAATCGATGAAAACTACTTTTTTTTTAATCCATCTGAATTTGAGCTGAAATGTTTGTTCTATAGTTATCACTTTGCTATAATCCCTAGATTTTATTCTGCATCTGTAATTATTTAGCTTTAATATATATATTATAATATAAAATTGAAGCAGAACTTAAGCAGATTAGAGGTTTGTTCTCGAATAATGGATATCCAGATGACATTGTTGATAAAATCATTAATCAGACTGTAAAACAAGTTCAAAAGTGACAAACCTTTTTGGCCCTTCTAAATGCCCTGTTTACGTCAGACTCCCTTGGATCGGCCCAGCCAGCCAGACCATTGCTAATAAGATCTCTTCCTCGGTAGCGTGTTGCTGCAATGCAGTAAAAATAAGACCTATTATTACCACCCAACCCTGCATTTCGGTCTTTCCACAAAGAATGTACTCCGCAATCTTCCATCAAAGTAAGTAATTTATAAGTTTAAATGCCAATGTAATTTGGTATACATTGGGCCGTACATCTCAAAGACTTGAAATTAGAATGAAGCAGCACGTCCCCCGAGTACTCCGCAATGCCGTCGCTAATAATACATCCGGGTTTCCAAACATTTGACTCGGCGATCGCTGAGCACCTTTCTATAAATGCTTGTTTGTCCGATTACACAGATGAGTGCTTCTCTATTCTGCACAGAGCTAGGTCTAAGCAACATCTAGCAGTCCTTGAGGCTGTTAGTATTTCTTTTCTTAGACCTACTCTGTGCAGACAAACACCGGACACTCCATTTATCTGTTGGGAGGCATAACATAACATAAACATAACCTGGTTTAACCTAGGGCACATATACATCCCTATCTTTCCCCAATTTTTTTTTTTTTTTTTTTTGTCCCCCCCTACTCTCTGGTTTCCCATATTTCTTAGCAAATTTTCTTTACAATTTTTGACTTTTAACTGTCAACACGGTGTAAATACTTGAAAAAGTACCGGTCGAAAAGGCCTTCGTATCCCATTTATTTTTATTTTAATTCATAATAAAATATTACCTCCCCATTTTACATATGATCCTCTACTCTTAGTAGTTTACAATTTGCATGTACCAAACATCTATATATATATATATAATATATATATATAATCTTCATACAATGACTGCTATTTTACGCAGTAGCCTTCATCAGATGATGACTCTGGGTTCAGATATGGTTTCGGGGCCGAAGCATCATTACCACTAACCCAGAGCGCCCCCAAAAATATCTCACGTATCCACTAGACTTTGTCGGTTTTGATGTCATAATCTAGGACTGCCATATCCACGTTGAATGCGGTTAGAGCTTTCTCCTGGATCTTTTTATGTATTTCCTTTTGTCTGGTGGAGAAAGTCCAAATTAGACAATATATATATAATATATATATATATATATATATATATATATGAGTAAAGAAAAGCAAAAGACTTAGAGATTCAGCAATTATAGTCTATTTCAGGGAGCTTAGACAAATAGTCTAAATCTCCCGACTCATCAGATGCGAATTTGCTCTGTGACTCTAACATTAAGAGCACACATTGAGCTCTCAAACTGCGACTTAAATTAAAAACTCTTGTGTGTCGAAGGAAGATTTCTTCTCTGGACTTTTGGATTATATATATATATATATATATATATATATATATATATATATATATATATATATATATATATATATATTTGCTTGAAGGCAATTATAATGCACGTAATCGCATAAAATTCGATAATTTATTTTTATATAAGTCGAAACAGTCTGTACGGTGTTCTGCAATAGCGAGCCATCCTTTGCCGGGATTCACTTGTCAAGATTATTTTCTATAATTATCGAATTTTATGCGATACGTGCATTATAATTGCCTTCAAGAACAAAATTTAATAATAATAATTTATTCAACAATGCTTCTATAAAAAAACAAACATCCAAAAATCTTATATATATATATATATATATATATATATATATATATAATATATATATATATATATATGAAGAGTTTGGACTCGTTGTCATTAAATTATTGAATTCCACAGACTACAATATGTCGTTTAATCCCGAAAATAGGGGTAAAGTGGGGGGCATTCAATATGGCGGTGTTTGGGACATTATCGCCCACTTGGAGTTGAGGAAGTTTTTCCCTTTGACAAAAGATTGTCAACTGTCAAGTGTCGCCATTTTGACGCTTTTTGAAACATCCAATCTCCGATGTTTCATCAACAAATTATCTCCTGGTTAAAAAAAACGATATATATATATATATATATATAATATATTATATATATATATATATATATATGGAAATACGCATGAGGAAATTAATCCGACAATATGAAAAGAAAATATTTTAAAAATATAACAAACACAGGATGTTACGATCAGGAAACATTTTTTAGTGTCAATACTTAAGTATATATATGTATATGTATGCGTATGTATGTGTAATGTGTGTATATGCATATATATATATATATGTATATATATATATATTACAGGTCTATGTATGATTATATGTGGATATGCGTATATATGGAATATATGTATTTAATATATTGTTTTAATATTCTTTATTTTTCTAACATTAATATTCCATATGATATACGACATATCTTTATTAACTTTTCGTTCTCAGCTTATTCACGTTAAAGCATGCGCCATTATATGTTCTTCGCCTTCCATTTTTGCACATGCATTGATCACGTCATTTGCTTTTCGTAAACAAACGCGCATATGAAAATTAACGGTTAACAGCATCAGATTTCACACAACCACTATACACTTAACATCTTTCATTTTTGTTCCTTACCTAACAGTGTCCTGAAGATGGTATAAATACCGAAATATCTTAAGTATTGACACTAAAAATTGTTTCCTGATCGTAACATCCTGTGTTTGTTATATTTTTAAAATATTTTCTTTTTTCATATATATATATATATATATATATATATATATATATATATATAATATTATTATAAATGTTGTTTTTTTAAAAGTTGGACGTTATTACGAAGCATTAAAAATATATAAATGAATGAACTCGATATTATGGAGTATTGGATTCACTTATTTTTTTTATTATCATTTTTGTCATAAATTTTCAGGTTCGTTAGATACCCTTTATCAAATGAATGTTATTCCCTGTTTAACGACTTCCCTTGTCTCTGTTGTTATCGACAGTGGCAGCGTCTGTTGAAAATATTTATAGTAACGAAGAATTCCGATGTCTGCGTTCAATCCCTTCACGTGCGTTTGTAATTTTAGAATCCATTTAGTTTCTGATTGTTTTCTAGATTGCGTTGTTGGAATGCGTATTCTATTAAATGCATTTGAGGTGTGTAAGGTTGTGTGATAAGGTGTCTAAATGGNCCATTTCTCTTCACACAACACACACACACACACACATATTATATATATATATATATATATTAATAATGGAGATTCGCTTCCGGGTTTTGTCTGTAACAAAAATTACGTCACTGGCTTATGTCACATTACCCAAAATCGTCATAACATAGAATAAATACACTCATAATTTAAACATGCAGCATTAGACAGTCCTCATTGTTTTTTAAAACAAGTTTTAATAAATACATGACTGGTATTATATATCTATATATAGTTTGTTTTATTTTAATACATATTTAAAGTTTACATTTCAAATTGTTTTATTTTTTAATCCTTTAATTAATTTGATGATTTTACTTACTTAGGGTACAAACTCGCTGACATTGAATTTTTTACTCCCACTCCTCAGGCAATATGTTTCAAAAATCTATTTTTACATCGCCCGGTGGGTATTTTTTAATTTTCTACTAGTATATATATATATATATATATATATATATATATATATATATGAGAAGTAAACAAACATACGATGTTTGTGATATGGCTATTTTCAGCCGACAATATTTGGGAGAATATGTGCTTAATCAGCAGGGTCTTCGTATGTATAGCTCTGCTGATGAGGCCTAATAGGCCGAAATGTACATACAGAGATTGATTTTTCTCGATTTGCTTAGCCTTACATTTAAATAGGTAAATCCCGCCTAATTAATTATTAATGAATTAACTTTCATAAAAATTAGGTTCGACTTCAATTAAGCACATATTCTCCCAAATATATATATATATATATAATATATATAATATATATATATATATAATCCTGCATGTACACATGTGTAGTTATTTACTAAGTGTAGCTTAGATGTGGCACAAGGCCAGAAGCATGGGGTACCTAGTTTAAGTGTTTGCCATAACGGCCATAGGATTTGGACAATCGCATCGGTGCTAGGGCTTGACATGACCAGCCGATTGATCAGAGGGGATCTAAGTAAGCGGTAAAGTGAACTGTTGCATGTTATGGCTGCTCAGCCACTAGGTTTCCCTCCGCAAGCAACACCGGTCGCCATCCACGGTCAATAGGTGGCCCCAGTAAGGGGTCTTACTCGTCTACAGAGGCCGGGTTAGCTCAGTCGGTAGAGCGTTCGGCTAGAAACCACAAGGTTCCTAGTTCGATACCGGTCCTCGCCAACTCAGCGTATGAGTAGCACAGGGATCTGTGCGGTAAAGTAAGGAGCTGATGGTAGATGTGGCGCCCCACCTCAGACGCTAAAACAATCTCCTTAGTCTAGCGCTATTGAAAAGGTGATAGACTCCCTCGCTGAATGGCTGATACCGACTTTAGGCCGCCCCGTCGACTTTACTTTACTTTTATATATATTATGAAGGTACACGGTAATAACCTACTCGAGTTTCAGCATAAGGATCTTCAGGGTTAAATCCACTGGATTAATCAAGATATTGATTAATTGCAGTCGATTTCACGTGTGTGTTCTTTCGCGATAAACGGTTGATTATAGTTCCGCTATTGAAAAGGGGATAGACTCCCTCGCTGACTGGTTGATACCGACTTTAGGCCGCCCCGTCGACTTTACTTTTTTTTTACACCTCTACAGAGGTGCAGTCGGTGTATTCTAAAGCCCTAACCAACAGGGCTGAAAACGACTTTGGTATCAAATAACCCAATAGGGGTTGACGTGCCGTAAAACCAATCAACCAACCAGCCAACCAATGAAATGTGTGACGTTGTGTTAAAGAGCGGAAAATTACAATCGTTGAGAGGTCGATCCACTCTGGATGCGCCAAATGATTGGCCTTGTGCCAAACCTGGCCAAGAGCGGTCAATATTGATAGGTGAGTTTTTGGCCGGGTCACAATTATCGACGGGGTGTGGTGGGTGGGGGTGGTGAAAATTCGTTGAAGAAAAAAAAGAAAAAAAGCGCGAAATAGTTAACATGCTTGAAAATTTCAAAGCAAAATGGCGTCGTTGGCACAATGCCCAAAAAGCACATCCACTCAATTATCTATTGATCAAAACCATTATACTCCCAATATATATATATATATATATATATATATATATATATATGTAGAATTGAACAAAAGGCACGTCTCCTGTTTAACAATTTTATTTATGATCTTTTCGAGCTTTCTGGCCAACATTTTAATATTTGGGTGGAATCCGTATATTAGTCCACCAAAGTTTATATCCCAAGTACTTTCGGCACTTCGAAGTGCCATCATCAGGGGTGATGTGTTTATGTTCCAGTTTTTTTTTCAAGTTAGCATATTAAGCATGTATGCATGTAATTTTAGATGTTGTGAAATGGAGCTATTATCTGTCATATGAAGAGTTAAACGGCGTGACAAAATCGTTGAGGTAAAGTGCTGAATGTAGTCTGAATACGAACTTTGGTGGACTAATCTACAGCTTCCATCCAAATGTTAAAATGTTGTCCAGAAAGCTTGAAAAGATCGTTAATAAAATTGTTAAACAGGAGATGTGCCTTTTGTTTAATTCCACACACACACACACACACACACACATATATATATATATATATATATATATATATATATATATTGTTTAGGTTTTAAGCCTGTTAACCAACTAAAAAAAAAACTGATTATCTACTACACTAGATTTAAAATCTCAAACCTACTCGTCAAAAATAACCCAAACTCTCTTATAAACTTCCAAAATCAAACCAATGTACTGTACAAATTTAATTGCCCATTTCGAGAGTGCATCTCAGAAAACCAATCAAATATTAATACCTACATTGGACACACTACCACAACACTCTCTCTCCGTCTAACATACCATCACACCGATAAATCATCTGCCATAAAACATCTAATAACAAAAACACACACCTCCTTCGATTTGTTAAAGTCCAGATAGTGCTGCCGTACAGTAACACTGAATATTATATATATATATATATATATATATATTTATATATATATATATATGGTAGTCTAATAATACCAGTTCATATATATATATATATATATATATTAAATTTTTACTTGAAGGCACTTACAACGCATGTATTGCATAAAATTCGATACTTTTTCTTATAGAAAATGAACTTGACAAGTGTAATCCCAGCAAAGGATGGCTCGATGTGTAGAATACCGTACAGACTCTTTCGACTTTATTAAGTCTCATCAGCGGTATATACTAACGATTTCCCTCCGACAGAAATCGAAACTGGGACTTCAGCAGACACAGTGAAACACTAGTGAAACACTTTTATCGCCTCGGCCACAGTACACAGCTGACCATCCTAGCGAAATTAAGCTTGTCAAATGCTGTCGGAGGGAAATCGTTAGTATATACCGCTGATGAGACTTAATAAAGTCGAAAGAGTCTGTACGGTATTCTACACATCGAGCCATCCTTTGCTGGGATTACACTTGTCAAGTTCATTTTCTATAAGAAAAAGTATTGAATTTTATGCGATACATGCGTTGTAAGTGCCTTCAAGTAAAAATTTAATATATACTTTATTCAGCAACGTTTCTAAATAAACAAACATCCAAAAATCATATATATATATATATATATATATATATATATAAACTGGTATTATTAGACTTCATTCATGACGAGTAAGATAATGATCTTTTTCATATTGTTCATTTTGTTCCATTACGATTTTTTTCGAAGAAGCGAAACTGACCAGTGAATAAATGCGTAACATTCAAGAATGCTTTAGGTGATCTTACTGTGTGGTTTACGTGCAGGACGGTGACATTGTAATAAGCAAGTTCGAACTCCAGTCGTGCTATTTCATTCACTTTAAGGCTATTACACCCGATGAAGTTATAAAACCCCTCATCCCCCAAGCTTTAGGTTAAATAGTACAACTACTGTCTTTCTACAATATCGCTTTGGCATTAAATAACCCATGAAGTTTTCACATGCCATTAAACAAAGAGGCCAAACAAAATCAAAACAAAACAAATAAAATCCTAACTGAAAATACAAAAATCCTCTATAAAAATAAAATTAAGAAACGCCTTCAAATCTTTGAAGCTATCTGTATAAAAAGCAACAAACCCAACATTGATAAAATAGGATTTAATGGTAACAATATACTAAACATTTTCAATAACTAACACACTAATCTTAGCAACCCCAAAAACATAATACACCACAACCTACAATCCCCTGATGACGACCGAAGAAATGGTCGAAAGCGCTAAAGTAAAGAATATTGGACAATTCCTATACCAACTATATTTTGGGATATATTTTGCGAGAGCTTTGAGCTCAGCATCATCAGTCGTTCTATTTAATAAAACGACTATTATCTAATAAAACGACTTTCAATCATCAGTCGTTTTATTGAAAGTCGTTTTGACTTTCAATAAAACGACTGATGATGCCGAGCTTAAAGCTCTAGCGAAATATATCCTACACACGTTTGTCTGAGTTTTGTCCTTGTGTTCCTCATATCTGTACCACATTTTGTCGGATTTACTTCCATCCTCTTCCCTCACACACACACACACACACACACACACACACACACACACACAAATATATATATATATATATATATATATATATATATATATGGGAGAAATATGAGAGGTTAATCCAACAATATGTGGAGAAAGGTAGACAAACACGGGATGTTATGGAAAGTGGATGTTTATTGTCGACGATGCAACTTTTCGGTCTATTAGACCTTCTTCAGGACTTGAATATAGTTCTTGCTTCAATGATGGACATTCTCAAAATGGAGAAACAGGAGGTTGTCAGTAGGTGCCTGTTTCACCATTTTGAGAATGTCCATCATTGAAGCAAGAACTATATTCAAGTCCTGAAGAAGGTCTAATAGACCGAAACGTTGCATCGTCGATAATAAACATCCAGTTTCCGTGTTTGTCTACCTTTCTCCACACACACACACACACACATATATATATATATATATATATATATATATATGTGTGTGTGTGTGTGTGTGTGTGTTGTGTGTGTGTGAAAAATAAAATGGAAATTAATCCGACAGTATGAATAAGATATAATGAAAAAACAAACGATGTTTTGCACACTTTCTCTTCTGATGAGCCTATTTCAGTTGTAAACATCGTTTTTTTTTTCATTATATCTTATTCATATATATATATATATATATATATATATATATATATATATATAGCAATAAAAAAGAGATCAGATGATCCTGTTAATAAGCAAACAAACAAAAAATAAAATAAAATAAAAATAAAACCTTGCTTAGAGGTGAATCCAGTCTGGAGTAATAATTAAAATAAAATAAAAAGAAATGATCAGACACACAGACATAAGCACCACGCACACACACATACGCTTACATTTACACACACAAGCACGCGCACACACACACTTACACACACAAACATACACATAAGCAAGCACCCCAACCATACACATACACACACAGAATTTGGAAGAACCAAGACAGAACGAATCTAGCAGCCGCTAGGACAACTTCAGTTCCAGTATTCTTCTGAGGATGGGAATTTCTTCCCGAAATATTGAGAAATAAATGACAGGTTAACAAAAAACATCATAGTTACCTTCTTTTTTCTTTACACTCGCATTGTGACAGCCTTCAAAACCAACCAACAAACACACACATATATATATATATATATATATATATATATATATATATATGTCTATAACATATATTGTTTGGGGTTTAGTATGAAGCATTATGTGGGAAATATAAGAATATATATATATATTATATATATATATATATATATATATACCTTTTTGTCGGCTAGTCTTGGTCCTTAGATCATTTTCCTTTTTTTAGTAACCCTCTAAAAACGCCCCTTCGTTTTTTTTTTTTGTTCTATTGTTTGATGACAAATTCAGTGTGAAGGTTGAAACATTTCACACTATGACCGCATTTGTACCTGGTTTCTTTTGCTTAGACGAAAGAGAGAGAGAGAGAGAGAGAGAGAGAGAGAGAGAGAGAGAGAGAGAGAGAGAGAGAGAGAGAGAGAGAGAAGACTACCCCCCACCCCGTGACATACACATTTCTCCTTCCCACCCACCATACCGCTACACCCCAATATTTTCGCGCCGAATCCGTTATCTGAATGAATCCGAAAATCTGTGTTGAAATATTTACCTTTGTGGGATGTTAATTCTTTGTCTCTGTCGCACCTTTTGCTTTCTTTTTTTCTTTCTTTTTCTTTTTCTTTTTCTTTTTTTTTTTCATTCCTTTTTCTCTTTTTCTTTCTTTGCTTTCTTGTGCCTTTTCTTTCTTTTTCTTTTCTCTTTTTCTTTCTTTTTCTTTTTCTTTTTCTTTTTTCTTTTCTCTCTTTTTTCTTTCTTTTGCTTTCTTGTGCCTTTTCTTTCCTTTTTCTTTTCTTTTCTTTTTCTTTTTTCTTTTCTTTTTTTTTTCTTTTTTTTTTTTTTTTCTTTTTCTTTTTCATTCCTTTTCTCTTTTCTTTCTTTTTTTCTTTGCCTTTTCTTTTTTTTTCTTTTTTTTTTCCTTTTCTTTTCTTTTTTTTTTTTTTCTTTTTTTCTTTTTTCTTTCTTTTCTTTCTTTTTTTCTTTTTTCTTTTTTCATTCCTTTCTCTCTTTTTCTTTCTTTTGCTTTCTTGTGCCTTTTCTTTCCTTTTTTTTTTTCTTTTTTTTTCTTTTTTTCTTTTTCTTTTTCTTTTCTTTTTCATTCCTTTTTCTCTTTTTCTTTCTTTTGCTTTCTTGTGCCTTTTCTTTCCTTTTTTCTTTTTCTTTTTTTCTTTTTTCTTTTTCTTTTTCTTTTTTCTTTTTCATTCCTTTTCTCTCTTTTTTCTTTCTTTTGCTTTCTTGTGCCTTTTCTTTCCTTTTTCTTTTTCTTTTTTTCTTTCTTTTCTTTTTTCTTTTCTTTTCTTTTTCATTCCTTTTCTCTCTTTTTTCTTTCTTTTGCTTTCTTGTGCCTTTTCTTTTCCTTTTTCTTTTCTTTTTTTCTTTCTTTTTCTTTTTTTTTTCTTTTTCTTTTTTCATTTCCTTTTCTCTCTTTTCTTTCTTTTGCTTTCTTGTGCCTTTTCTTTTTCCTTTTTCTCTTTTTTTTTCTTTTTTTTCTTTTTTTCTTTTTCTTTTCTTTTCTTTTTCATTCCTTTTCTCTCCTTTTTTTCTTTTCTTTTTTTTGGCTTCTTGTGCCTTTTCTTCCTTTTCCTTTTTCTTCTTTTTTTTTTCTTTTTTCTTTTTTTTTTTGTTTTCTTTTTTCTTTTTTTTCCTGTTTTTCATTTTCGTTCCTTTTTCGTCCTTTTCCTTCCTTTTCTTTTTGGCTTTCCTTTGTGGCCTTGTTTCTTTCCCTTTTTCCTTAATTTGTTCTCTCTTTTTTTTCTGTTTTCCTCTGCTTTTTTTCTTTTCCCTTTTTTCTTTTCCTGTCTTTTTTTTCTTTCTTTTTTCTTTTTTCTTTTTTCATTTCCTGTTTCTTCCGGCTCGTTTTTTCTGTTGCTTTGGCTTTCTTGTGCTTTTTTCTTTTTCTTTTTTCCTTCATTTTTTTCTCTTTTTTTTTCTTTCTTTTTTTTCTTTTCTTATTTCTTTTTCTTTTTTTTCATTTCGCCACGTCGTGATCGGGCTGCGGATTTGGCTCGCGCACGTGGGGATTAGACCAGGGACTCGCGAGTTGTGTGGGGCTGGCTTTGTTTTTTCGGGAGTTCCGCGACGCGAGGACCCGCCCCCCTTTTCTCTCTTTTCTCTTTTCTTTTGCTTTTCTTGTGCCTTCTTGGTGCCTTTCTCCTTCCTTTTTTCGTCTCCTCTCCTTCTTTTCTTCTTCTTTTTTTTCTTTCCCTTTTTCTTTTTTCTTTTTCTTTTCTTTTTCTTTCCTTTTCTCCCTCACCTCCCGTCTTTTTTCTTTCTTTTGCTTTCTTGTGCCTTTTTTCTTTTTCCCTTTTCTTTTTCTTTTTTTTCTTCTTTTTTTCTTTTTTTTTTTCCTTTTTTCTTTTCTTTTCATTTCCTTTTCTCATCCCTCTCTTTTTCTCCTCTCTCTTTCTCCTCTCTATTTTTCTTTTCTTTTGCTTCTTTGTGCCTTTTTTTCTTCCTTTTTCCTTTTCTTTTTTTTTCTTTCTTTTTTCTTTTTCTTTTGTTCTCCTTTATTCTCTTTTTCCCATTTTTATTTCCTTTCTCCCCCTCTTTCCCTTCTTTTCCCTCATCTTTTTTCTTTTCTTTTGCTTTTCTTGTGCCTTTCCTTTCCCCTTGTTTCTTCTTTTTCCTTTTTCCTTCCTTGTCTTTTTCTATTTCTTTTTTCGTTGTCTCATCTTTTTCTTTTTCATTGTTCCTTTTTCTCGCTTCTCTTCTTTTTCTCAATCTTTTTCTTCTCTCTTTTTTTCTTTTGCTTTTCTTGTGCCTATTTTCCTCTTTTCTTTTCTTTTCCGACCTTTTTCATTTTCTTTTTTTTTTTTTCTTTTTTTCCTCTTTTTTTTTTTTTTCTTTTTTCTTTTTTTTCATCTTTTTTTTTTTCTTCTTTTTCTATTTTTTTTTTTTTTCCAATAATTCCTGTTTTCTAATTCCTCTCTCTTTTTCTCCTTTTTTTTCCTTTTTATTTGCTCTGCTTTCGCGCCCCCCGCCCTCGACCCTCCGCCCCCTCCCCCCCCCCGCCCCCTTTGTGGCCAGTAGTTTTCTTTGCTGTTCTTGTGGCCTTTTTCCTCTTTTCTTTTTTTCCGGCTACTTTTCTCTCTTTTTTCTTTTTCTTTTTTCATAGTGTGGGTTTGTCCTTTCTTCTATTCTCGCGGATCCTTTTTCTTTTTCTTTCTCCTTCTTATTCTTCTATTCTTTTGGGGGCTTTCTTGATGCCTGTTTTCCTTGTCCTTTCTCTGTTTATCTTTCTTTTTTTCTTTTTGTAAGGGTATATATTATGTTTTTTTTTTTTGGTGTTTTTCTTCTTTTTTTGTGCTTTTGTTCTGTTTTTTTTTTTTTTGTTCTCTGCTTATTTTTCCATATTTTCGTTCATGATTCCTTTTCTTCTTTTCTTTTCTCCCTGCTTGTTCTTGTTTGTGAGCTGGTTTAGTGTGCTTGTGCTTTTCTTTCCTTGTTTCTTCTTTTTTTTCTTTTTTTCTTTTTCTTTCTTTTCTTTTTTTTTTCTTTTTTCTTTTTTCTTTNTCAAGTTAATCTTTCTTTCAGTTCCTTTTTCTTTCTTTTTTTCTTTCTAATAGAAAAGACAGATGGAAGGAAAATAAAGAAGAAAGGAGAGAAAGGAACTGAAGAAAGAAGAAGAAGAAAGAATAAGGAAAGCGAACAGAATAAATAGAAAAAGAATGAGAAGAAAAAGAAAAAGAACAGATAAAAGAAGGAAAGAAAAGAAGAAAAGAGAATGATAGAGATTTAGAACATTTAGAAAAATAAGAAAGAAGGACAAACACTAAAAAAAGAAGGAAATGGTGGGAAAGTAATCAAAAGTATTGAAAGAAGAAGAAAGAACGAAAGAGAAGAAAGAAAGAGAAAGAAATTAATAATAAATATTAATAAAGCTGAAAAAACAGAAAAATTTCTAAAAAATGAGAGAAGGCAAAAGAAGAAGAAAAAGAAATTTAAGAATGTGGGAACAAATGGAATGATAAAGAGAAAATGAGAGAAGAAAGAGGCCAAATGAAGTGAGCAGGATAAAGAAAAGAAAAATGAACTGTTGAGTAGCAGAACTGAAGAAAGAAACATGAGACCAGGAAAGAAAAACAAAGGTCTGAAGTGAGAAGAAGAAAGAAAGAAAGAAAGAGACAACATGAAAGGATACAGAAAAGAAAGAAATAATACCGGAACAAAAAATAAGATACAAGAAAGATATGAATGAAGAATTGAATAAAAAATAATAAAAAAGCAGAAAGATAGTAGAGATACGCAGAAAGAGAGAAGACAAAGTACGTTTTCAAGAGAGAAGACACGGTAGAAAACGAATCGAATAGAAGAAAGAAAGAAGGATAAGAAAATGAAGAGAATAAAGAGAAGACGAAGTAAGTATTTTACAAGAAGAAAAAAATATAAGACATGAAACAAGAAGCAAAAGACGAGATAAATTTCAAACAAAGAAAAAAGAGACGAAAAGATCAACGTGGAAGAAAAGACGGGAAAGAAAAAAGAAAGAAAGAGTAATGGAATAAAAGAACGAGAGCACTAATTGTGGCAAATGAGAAAAAAGATGAAGAAAGAAGAATTTTAGAAAAAGAAAGTAAGAGAAGAAGAAAGAGAAAAAAGGGAGCAGAAAAAACCAGACGGAATAGAATAAGGAGAAAGAAAGAAAGAAAGAAAAGAAGAAAAAAGAAGAAGCGAAAGGAAAGAAAGATACGAATTTCATCCAATAGAAAGAAATCGAAGAAAGAAAAAGAAAAAGATTAAACAAAAAAGAAGAAAGAAGATAAAAACAAAGAACTCTTCGGACAAGAAAGAAAGAAGAAAGAGAAAATAGAAGAATGAAAATCAGAATATTTCCAAATAGCAATAGAAGAGAAGAAAGAATGAATGAATAATGAACTAATTAAAGAAAGAACGAAGAAAGAAAAGAAAGAAGAGAAAAAGAAAGAAATGAAGAAGAAGAAAGAAAAGATCGAAGAGAACAACGAAAGTAAAGAAAAGAAGAAACTACAAAAAGAAAGAAAAGAAAGAAAAGATAAGATAATATCATCAGTCAAATAAAGAAAGAAAAGAAGAAAAAGGAAAGTAAGAAACAATGAAGAAACAGAATGAAGTAAGAAATGAATTTTTAGACAAGAAATAAATAAAAAAAGTCAAGCCAATGATATGAAATTGTTGTTGCTTTTTTGTTTTAAATTTTTATTATTTATTTATTTTCTTCTTCTTCTTCTTCTTCTTCCTTCTCTTCTTCTTCCTCTTACTTCTCGGCCTTTTTATTTATTTATTTTTATTTTTTTTTTATTGTGTTTATATGAGCGTGTGTGCTTTGGAGGGTATGAGAACTGACCATACTTATAGGTGTGGTGTAGCCGCCAAAATATCACCTCACCCTTTCCCCTTCAACGTGCCCGGCGAACCCCCCACTAGTAACGTCCCCTTACTCCCTATGCTTTTTTTAGTTAACCCCTGCCCTATGACATACACCAGATCACGCACTGGTGAAAAAAAGAAGAAAGAAAAGAAAGATAAAAGAACTGTAAAAAAGTCCAGTTAAGTACTAAACGCCGCGGTACACATCTACATTACATACAGTACATCACATACACTTATGTATACCGCTGTGTGCGTTACGTGTGATTGTGTGTATGTATAAATGCATACGTAGTATGATGTTTGTGTAGTTTATACAAAATAAAGGAAGAAAACGTTACCGAAAGAAATAAAGAAAATAATAGAAAATTAGAAAAAAAAGCTGTAATAAAAAAGATTGAGTTAAGTATTAGAAACGCGCGTATACAGATATATACATACATACATTACATTTACGTGTACGCTGGGTGTAGTATGTGAGTGTGTGTATGTATAAATACAGACACGGGTGTATGTGAATCACTATGTGTATCATCTATCTATAATATATAGGGCAGTTGGCAATGTTAATGCCGGAGGAAACTCGAACACAAAAACAATTACAAGACAAAGTAAACAATATGTACACACTTAAATATGCACGGGTCTTGATTTCTATACATAAATAGAAGGGACATTGTGTGTAATGATATGTTCTAAGCTGTGTAATTTCTCAATACATAACATATAAGTGACAATTGATATCCCAAGTCATGTATGTCGGAGGAACTGCAAAAAATTAACCTAGAGATGTTTAACGATATTATAATTTAATCACGAAGCATGGATTTTGAAAAATATGAATTTATATTAAATAATCTGAAATTTATACGGAGATTTTTTCTATATTAATAGTGACTTAATTTCTTTTCCAGAGTAGCTGGATCTGAGTTTTTTTACAATCGGATTAATGGGCATACCCGCGAGGATTCAACTTACAAGTCAGTAATAATGATCTGCGGGGACTAACCTAGAAAAAATATCCTACTAACCCAGACTACGCGGGTAGCCGCTTGGCTAGTAATCAAATAAGGAAGCAACGTACCGAAAGTTAAGTACTAGAAAGTGGAGTTCATACATACATCTTTGTTCTCTGGTGTGCGTGTGTGTATGTATGAATGCACACGTATGTGTGGGTGCGTGCGTGTATGTGTGTGTATGTGTGTGTTTATAATAAAATAGGAAGAAAAGATACAGAAAGTTAAGCACAAGAAAAACGTGCGTACACATGTTTAATACAGTACACTTACGTATAACGTGGTTGCATATACGTGTGTGTATGATATGTATAATAGCACACAGTATGTGATGTGTATGTGTGTGTATGTGTGTGGTTGTGTGTGTGTGTGTATTCACAGATAGGAAGAAACGTCGAAATAGTACACAATAGAAAGCGGCGCGGAAAAACCATACACACACACACACACACTATATATATAGTTCATTTAGCTGCTGCTCGTGCGTACGATTAGGGTGGTGGTTATGTATAAATGCACACTGTGTGTGTGTGTAGAGATATGTAAATATAACCGAAAGCAAATGAAGATGACGAAAATAAGAGATATAAATTAAATATAGCGGGAGAAAAAAGAAAAAAAAGCGACCCCTTCCTGCTTTTCAATTTCAATGAGATGCCACCCCACCAAGCGCGCCCCGACGCTAAAGAGGAAAAAACAACAACAACAAAAAGCATGGGATAGGGAGTTTTAAACGCGCATAACGATACTAAAAGTCAGACGGTAAGCGTATCTTTTGCGGTTGGTCAAAGAAGTAAGATGAGATTTTTTTTTGTAAAGTTTGGAAAAATAAAAAAAAAAAAATAAACGAACAGAAGAGAAAGAAGGAAGACCAAAAGGGGGCATTAAAACAAAAAAAGGGAAACAAATTTTAAGGGGAGCAATACTGTGTAGAAGGTGTTATAGGCCTACCGGCGGTATTACTTTTGGTGTACGAATTCAACTCACGGCCATGATTCGGCCTATGACATCTAAGTCTTTAAACCGCCCGACAATAATCGGATGGATAAACAAATAATTGTCGCTTACAGTACAGCCAGACACTTTTTAATATTTTTTAGCTTAGAAATTGAAAGTTTATAGACAGTAAAGAAACAACTTTGTAATCATGTAAGATTGGTCTAACGAAGCATTTTTCTTAAGTGATTATTATTTTATTTGCCATTTATTTTATAAATAAAAAATTCTCATATTTTTTTCAGGGTTTAAAGACCTAGATGAGGAAGTTGCCTACTGAATGTTATTCTTATAGCACGATTATGCGACAAGGTGTTTTGGAGTTAAGAACGTTTTAATGGTACACGTTGTCGTGCCGATGGTGAGCTTCGCGCGGCTTTCTTATGAATTTCTTGTCCGCGGTGTGTGAGGTCCTGCTGCTCAGAAAAATAGTTGGTTGTTTTTTTTGGTTTGGGAGTCATTTAATAAAGTAGAACAAATTTAAATATAAGAAAACATAAAAGAGAAGGAGAAAAAGAAGAAATTAAGGGAGAATGTGGGACACAAATAGAATGAAAGAAGGAAAATGAAATGAAAAGAACAGGGGCACAATGATGAAACGAGAAAGGAAAAAAGAAGAAAAAGAGAAATGAATGTTGAGTAGCAAGAACGAAGAGAAAAAGAGAAAATGAGAAGGGCCGGGAAAGAAGAATAAAGGACTGACGTTGAAAAAGAAGTAAGAAAGAAGAAAGAAAGAGAAGAAAAAAGAGAGAAAGAAGGAAACAACAGAAAGGATATACAGGAACGAAAAAAGAAGAGGAAGGAAGAGAAAGAACAGAAAAAAAGGAAGAAGAAAGAGAGAAAGGAAAAAAAGAAAGAAACGAAAGGGAGAGAAGAAGAAAGGAAGAGAGTAGGAGGAGTAAATAGAAAAGAGGGGTGTAAACATAAAAAGAAACGGAGAGAGAAGGAAGGCAGAAAAGAGAAGAAGGAGAGAAGGAAGAAAGAAGAAAGAAAGAAGGGGAAGAAGAGAAAGAAAGATACAGTCTGAACCGTTGAAAGAAGAAAGAAAGAAAGAAAGAAAAGAAAGAAAGAAGAAAGAAAAAGAAGAAAAAGACAAACAGAAAGAGGAATACAAGAGAAAGAAAGAAACACGGACAAAAAAATGAAATAAAAAGAAAGACAATGATGAAGAATGAATAAAAAGAAAAAAATGAAAAAGAAACCAGAAAGAAGAGAAAGAACGGTTGTTTATGCGTTCGTAATAAGATAGATGAGTGAATCGTTCTACTAATTTATCGTATACTACGTAGTTTGTGGCAGTTAGAAACTCAGTTTATGACAACTTTTCGTGGCCGATGTGTCCTTCGGCTTTCTTTATGAATTCTTGTCGGTTGGCATGTCCTCGTGTGCACGCGACATGAAATTCTGGGGAGGACAAAAGCCTGCTGATTCGTGGAAGGAGGTGCGAGGTTCTTCTCTTGGGTGTTTTTTAACTTTTAGACAGAGTAAAATTGCGGGTTTTCAATGAAAAACGACGCGATATTGCCTAGAAAGAAAATAGGGCTACGTAAATGTCTATATAACCCTTTTACGGTAGAACTTTCGGAGAGAGAGAGAGAGAGAGCGAGAGAGAGAGAGAGAGAGAGAGAGAGAGAGAAAAGAAGAGAGAAAAAGGAGAAATATATAAGGAGAAAGGAGAGATGGAGGGAAGAGAGAGAGAGAGAGGGGAGGGAGAGAGAGGGGGGAGAGAGAGGGGGAGATAGAAAAGAAGAGAGAAAAGGAGATTACATATATATAGAGAGAAGGAGAGATGGAGGCAAGAGAGAGAGAAGAGAGAGAGAGAGAGAGAGGAGAAGAGAGAGGGGGAGAAGAGGAGAGAAAGAGAGTGATGGAAAGAGAAGAGAGGGGGAGATGAGAGAGAAAAGGAGAGAATATTAGGGAGAGAAGGAGAAAGAGAGGGGGAGAAAGAGTAGGAGAGAGAGAGGGAGAAAGAGAGGAGAGAAAAGAGAGGTAGGAAAGAGAGGAGAGGGGGAGAGAGGAAGAGAAAAGGAGGAGAGAGATATATGAGAAGGAGAAGAGAAGAAGAGACTAAGGGAGAGAAGGGGAGATAGGTGGAGGGGGGAAGAGAGAGAGGGATAGAGTGGCGGGGAGAGGAGAGAGAAGGGGAGTGAAGGGGGAGAAGAAAGAGGAGAAGAGACGAATGACAAAAAGAGAGAAAGTGAAATAGAGGTTGAATGAGAAGGGTTTGGTGTTTTATTTTAGCGGCATATCAACTCCTTCGGGGTCATTCATGCGAATCAAGACATTTTGATAAACAAACGACTCATGTTGCTTACAGTTAACCTGCTGTTGTTTAAGTATCAGCAATTAAGTATTTACAGGGTATAGTGCTTTAACTGATGAAAATGTTTGTTTTGTTTGTTTTACAGCATATAACCCTTTCTCGGTCATTTAAGCCAAATATGTCATTTTGATAAAACAATGGACTTTAATATTCGTACCTGCGTGCTTAAGTGGTCACTAATTAAGTCTTAGACCAGAGTTAGGTTGCGTTTAACTGGTATAAATAGTTGGGTTGTTTTGTGTTTGGGGTCATTAATGCCGAATTAAGTCATGGTTTAATAAACCATGATTTTAATATTTACAGTACTGCGTTTGCTTAAGTGATCACCCATAGTATTGGACCACGGCGTTAGTTGGCTTAAAGCTTGCTAAAATAGTTGGTTTTGTTTTTGTTGTTTGGGTGCATTGTTAATACGAATTAGTCCGTTAATAAACCATGATTTAATATGTAAGTACTGCTGTTGTTAAGTGGTAATCCAATAAGTGGCTGAACAGCTCGTTGTTGTTTAACGTTGGAAGGTAACTTAAAATTTGTTCACCTGGCATGAACGTAGCATCTTGGGGAGTTGTTTTTCCTCTCGTAAAAGATAAATTTCTATAAATAATTGAAAATATAATACTTAATATTTCAATGTAATTACATCGTGATACAGTAGAGGACTGTTTACATTTACATAGACCAATGCTGCTCGGGAAAGGTATGCTATCAGCTACTCTCGATCGCAGTTATGGGTAATAGTAGGGAAGACCAGAGGCCTTGTAACCTTGCGTAGGTAATAGTTATGAGAAGGGAAAAATCCCCAACCTGTTAAACTTGGATTAAGACATGGAGCTTGTGGTCACACCCTGCTCATGTGAAAGAATGGTGAATCACTCCCTACTATCTCTCTACTATATATAGGATTATATATTTGTAGGGAGAATATGTGCTAATATGGAGTCGTACCTAATTTTGAAAATGTAATTAATAATATGAATTAGGGCGGGGAATGCTATTAAGTGAGGCTAACAATCGAAAAAATCATACATTTAAATAGGCATTCCGCCTAATCATTATGTAATTAATTTTCAAAATTAGGTGCGAGCCCAATTAAGCACATATTCTCCCGTAACAATGTCGGCAAAAAAGCCATCCAAATACCGTGTTTAAAACTTATGCATATATTTATATTAATATTATAATATATAATATAGATGGCTGAATTGCACAAAGGTGCCAAGATTAGGGTGACCAGAACGTAAACCGAACCGAAATTATTATTTATATTTCGCCATTAAACTAACCTTAACCCAACCTAACGCCTAAACGCCATATGCGTCAACCCTACCATACCCTAAACCCCAGTTACAACTAACAAATTTATGGGTTCCTGTTTTCTGGTCACCGGTAACAGGCTGACCCAGAAAAAAACAGAACCAAATATTTATTCATTTTCCATTAACTACCTAGAACCCAACCCTAACCCAAATCCTAACGTATTAAAACTACAGTTTTTATTACAAAATTCGTGGGTTTGTTTCTGGTTCACCCTAATTTTGACACCTTTGTGCAATTCAGCCATATATATATATATATATATATATATAAATATATTTATTATATATATATAGTATATATCTTATTATAATGAGATTGTGTGCTTTTCTGAATCTGTACCGAAACTATTAACACTCAAATTAAAGTCTTAGTTATTGCATCGACATTCTCAAGGATTTTCGTATTTTTATTTAACCTATTATTAAAATAAAATTGTTTGACATTATAATACTGTACCATATCTCTACAAAACATACAATTTATATTTAATATGACAACAAAATAGCGGTTTACAGTGTGAACGGAAGGCTAATTTGCATATTAACATTAAAAAAAGATCGGATTTTAAAATAAATATGTGCTTAGTAATTATTGATTTCTAATGTTGTTAATTTTAATGATTCAGCAAAAATCTTTCCATGATCTTAAATGAATCCTATAAACAAGAGATAAATAACTGTCATTTTTTCTTTACTTCTCTTTTAAACTAAATACTTTAAATAGAACAATACGCAATGAAGACGAGAGTGATGGAAGAGTATTTCACAGTGTTCTATTTATTCGATTATACCCCCTACTGTTTCAAATCTTTTAATCTGCATTCTTATTTAGTTTCATTAGCCTTTCTAATTTAATACGATAATTATCCATTAAAATTGCATACTGCAACCCGGAGGGTGGCATATATTTGCTAGTATATATATTATATGATAAGTATAGTAGGTATATATATATAGTGTTTATATATATATAGTAATATATATAGAGGAGGTATCCAAACTTGGTAGTAGGGACATTCTATATGTGAATTTCTAAGACACACTGGTATTATTATTGTAGATCGTATGTATAAATACATGAAATTTAATCACTAAATAAGAACATCAATGTATATAAACTTTTTTAAGATTGATATGGAGAGCAATTATAACGATTTTAAGTTTTCTTGCTTTGAAGTTTTAAATATTACTGTGGTATATAATTCAAGTTTATTGTTATCATACATTGAGCTCTCTTAGGGATTAAAAAACCTTGTATTAGTCAAAAAAATATAATGTTTGCACTTACAAGAGCAGTATAATTGTACAGGAGATTGTGGCTGATCACAAGATAGAATCATTCCTTACTTACAGTCATTTTGGATATACCTTACACACACACACACAACCACACACACGACACACAGCACATATATCGTATATTAAATATTATGATATATATATAGTATATAGTATATTTGTTGATGTATTAGAGTATTAACTACGGTGGGTAGTAAGAAGATCGTTGAAAGCGCACAATATCCAGCAGGTGTTATAGGTGAAAAAAAAAATAGAAAAAAAAAAACAGGAAGTGCTCAATATAATGTACGAGCATAAATTTAATTTTAAGAATGGAAGGAGTAACCTACTCGAGTTGTCATCGGATTGATTTTCAGGGTACTTATGTAATACGGTTAACGATTAATCTTAGGTGTTACATGCCGTTGGTATGGGACTTAACTTTAGTGAGAGGAACCTTTAGTAAGGAAAGCTTTAGTAGAAGGAACGCTCCTCTACAAAATTAAGTCCATTCAACGGGCAATGTTATAACCCTAAGATTAATGCGTAACTCGATAATTTAAAGTAACGCTGAAGGAATCGAATGTGATGAAACCGAGTAGGTTACTTCTTTCCATTCTAAGTGTGTTTTTACTAAATACATATAGTATTATATATACTATATAGTTATAATATATATATATTAGTTAAACTTAGTCACAATAAAGAATGTGTTTGACTTTTGTGTTTTTGCTTCCCCCACTCATTGTCACAGATCCGAACAAAAAACAGTGTTCAAAATTGACGGCACAACTTGCATGGTCCTTTCTGTCATCTCCACCCCAACCTCCTGTGGCAATACACTACGCCTCACGCCACCCTCAAACTGATGAGTTTCTACCGACTCTGCGACCAGGAAGAGACTGTATATGACCTCATCATGAATCGTACTATCTGGTCGGTCGCTTAGAAAAGAAGAAAAGAAAGAACAGAAAATATCCGATAAATAAATTTAAAATTTATCGCTAAAATGAAAAGAAGAAAAAATAATTAAAAAAATAAACTAAAAATAAAATAAAATGGCGGGAAAGGAGCGATGTTTATAATTGCGCCATATTTGTTTTTGATTCTTTTTCTTTTTGCGTTTCTTTCTCAGGTGTCTTTTGTCTAATTTTGCTTTCAGTTTTGTTTTTATGATTGTTTAAGTATTATTCTTTAAACCCAGTGGTTTCAAATTTATACAGTCTGGGCACACTTGACCAGTTACTAGATACTTGATAGCACACTGTATACAAATAGGAACTAATGTTATATAGTAGTGGTTCTCAAATTTTATACAGCTGGGCGCACTTACAGTACTGACAGTACTTGTAGCGCTACTGTATACAAAATAGGGACTAAAATGTTCTAAGTCAGTGGTTCTCCAATTTTTATACAGCCTGGGCGCACTTACAGTACTATGACAGATATTGATAGCGCACGTATAACAAAATAGGACTAAAATGTTATATGTCAGGGTTCTCAAACTTTATACAGTCTGGGCACACTTAAGTACTACAGATCCTTTGATAGCGCACTGTTATATATCAAATAGGACTAATGTTATATAGTCGTGGTTCTCAAACTATACAGTCTGGGCCACTTACAGTTACAGATATTGATAGCAAACTGTATATCAAAAATCAGGACTAAAATATTATACTAGTCAGTGCTTCAAACTTTATACAGTCTGGGCACACTTACAGTACTCAGATGCTTGATAGGCACTGTAATACAAAGATGGGACTAAAAGGTTATATAGTAGTGGTTCTCAACTTTATACCAGTCTGGGCACACTTACAGTATACAGGATACTTGATAGCGCACTGTTATCAAGAATAGACTGAAATGTTTATATAGTCAGTGGGTTCCAAACTTTATACAGTCTGGCGCACTATACAGTACTACAGAATACTTGATAGCGCACTGTATAACAAAATAGGACTGTTTTTAATAAGAAAGAAAAAGAAAGTAACTGAATAAAAAAAAGAAAGAAAGAAAAAGGACAGAAGAATAGAAAAAAAAGAAAGAAAAGAAAGAAAGAAAGAGATAGAGAGAAGAGGAGAAGAGAAAAGAAGGAAGGAAGGAATGAAGAAAGAAAGAAAGAAAGAAAGAAAGAACAGAATAAATATAAAGAAAGAAAGAAAGAAAGAAAGAAAGAAACAGAAATAAATAGAAAGAAAAAAAGAAAGAAACAGAATAAATAGAAAGAAAGAAAGAAAGAAACAGAATAAATAGAAAGAAAGAAAGAAAGAAAGAAAGAAAGAGAAAGAAAGAAAGAAAAGAAATTTTAAAAAAAGACCAAAAAAAAAGAAATGTCTAAACTGACCGTATCTGAAAAATATGTCAAGACATTAGCTAGATGGAGCTACCATTACCACTTGCCTAAGTTCACTTGCATCACAAGGGAATTGTGGGAAAATCTGGAATAAAGATAAGACATTAGGTACATGTTTCTAAGATTAGTAAATCTCTATCTGCTATACAGATCTTTTTGTAGTGTTTATTTAATGCTACACTGGAATGATGCTGTTCCGGGTAGAATTTTCAAACCATCGCGGTATTGATTTTCTCTCCTGAGCAGCATCATTCCAACGTAACATGAAATGCGTAATTTAAGTTGTGGCAGCATGTTTCAAATAGGACCATCCTAAAGAGAACTGGCTCCCTAGCACGCATCAAATACTTGTCCAACGCAACCTGAGTTGGGCTGGCCACTTAAACAGACTTGGGGATGAGAGACTACCAAAGCAGATTCTGTACTCTCAACTGAGAGAGGGATCACGTAGAATCGGTAGACCAAAGCTCAGGTACAAAGACAACATCAAAAGAAACCTGAAGGACTTGAATATCCCGATAGGCAGTTGGCAAGACGCAACCAGAGACCGATTAAATTGGAGAAAAATTATTCGCGTGGTGTCATTATCGGATACGATGGACAGCAAGTAATCTATTAATAATGGAGATTCGCTTCCGGTTTTTGTCAGTTAACAAAATTACGCCACTGCTTACGTCACATTACCCAAAATCGTCATAATAGAATAAATACACTCAAAATTTGAACATGTAACATTAAACCGTCCTCATTGTTTTTTAAAACAAGTTTTAATAAATACATGACTGGTATTATATATCTATATATAGTTTGTTTTATTTTAATACATATTTAAAGTTTACATTTCAAATTGTTTTATTTTTTTAATCCTTTAATGAATTTGATGATTTCACTTACTTAGGGTACAAACTCGCTGACATTGAATTTTTTACTCCCACCCCTCAGGCAATATGTTTCAAAAATCTATTTTTACATACAAGTATATAACAATGATAATAACAATTAATAGATAAATGAATAGATGATAACAGGATTTAAAAAAAAAACATTAGAATAATTCCATATCAAATTATTCAGGCCATGTCACCCACCCACTTCAATTTTTCTGAAATCTTGTCCAAATGTGGATTCTGATAAAGTTAGTCAATCGCCAAAATTTGAACTTCCAATTCCAAAAATTGGCGAAGTTATGTCGATTTTTAGCTTTCCAAATCTGAGGGAGGTCGGGAAAAATGGCGACATTTTGTAACCTACTTTTGTCTGTAAAATGAGTTCTAGAGCTTCCCTACTCCTAAAAGTTAGTTTATT
>CM042176.1:53452047-53454547 GCA_023376005.1 Doryteuthis pealeii
TCTTAATTTTAACTAGGGGGGGTTAAGGTTAGGGTTGGGTTTAGGGTTAGTTCAATGGGAAAATAAATAAATAATTTGGGTTCTGTTTTTTCTGGGTCACCCTGTAATACGTTTTAATTTTCCGACCGATTTGCAAGTTCAGCCCGGAAAGGTATGCATCCAGTTATTCTCCCTCCAGCTATGGTTAAATAGTAGGGCAGACTGGCACTATCTATATGCCAGGCCCGGGACTTATTGAGTGATGTGTAAGGTTAGAAAAGCTAAGTTGACTTTCGTCACAGGGTTCCCAGATGCCATCTTCATCAAACTTTAACAAGCATCAAACATTAAAGCGCTAAACTGTGAGAGACCTGATACTGAGAGTAAGAGTGCTGACAATGACCAGGGACCAAAGCCAAGATATGATCGCAGCCGTACGCCCATCCTTCAGCAGTGCCAAAGTTTCAACTAGGACCAACCTCAGCACCAATGTAATATGCTATAAGTGCAGTAGCAAGGGTCACTCGACAAAGGGTTGTCAAAGCGTTGTTACCGATGCGGAGAGGTTAGGCACTGGGCCCGGGACTGTTTCGGAAACGAGCCAGGAGAAGAGGTATCAGCGCTGGCATTCTCTCCCACCAAAGTCGTAAAAGTCGTAGGAAATGGACTCGTCGACCCGAGTTCAAATTCTAGACGAAACTGTTTGCATTTCACATAGCGCTAATACCCTTGGGAAAGGTATGAATCCAACTATACTCCCTTCAGCTGTGTATAGATAGTAGGGAAGGGCTCGTCAACCTTGGTAAGGCAACCCGTCTAGGAGAATGAAAACTCTGAATTAAAACCTTTTAAACTCCGCTTAAGATATTGACCTTGTGTCGCATCCTGCTCGTGCGGAGGGGTTGGTTGATATATATATATTCTTATCTTCAAACAAATAGCATTGTAAATGACATTCAAATGAATATACGTTATGAATAGTGTTCTCGCTTTATTTGACTGTGTGTCCTCCTCGTGTGTGTGTGTGTGTGTGTTGTGTGTGTGGTGATGTTAGAATAACAATCGGAAAGACTTTTCCTTTTAAGGTGGTTGATATTCTGTTGTTATTGTTTCAGTCCGAATGATAAAAAATTATTACTGTGTGGAAAAACTCTATATATTTCCGATTTAGTATTTAGGTGTTTTTGCATTGAATTTAGTCCTTGTATGATCCGGAATTTCTCTTTCTTGCTGTAGAGTTGTAAGTGTAAGCGCCAATGTAATATGCTATAAGTGCAGTAGGAAGGGTCACTCGACAAAGGGCTGTCAAAAGCGTGCAACACATTGTTACCGATGCGGAGAGGTTAGGCACTGGGCCCGGGACTGTTTCAGAAAACGACCCCAGCGCCAATGTAATATGCTATAAGTGCAGTAGCAAGGGTCACTCGACAAAGGGCTGTCAAAAGCGTGCATCACATTGTTACCGATGCGGAGAGGTTAGGCACTGGGCCCGGGACTGTTTCAGAAAACGACCCCAGCGCCAATGTAATATGCTATAAGTGCAGTAGCAAGGGTCACTCGACAAAGGGCTGTCAAAAGCGTGCAACACATTGTTACCGATGCGGAGATGTTAGGCACTGGGCCCGGGACTGTTTCAGAAAACGACCCCAGCGCCAATGTAATATGCTATAAGTGCAGTAGCAAGGGTCACTCGACAAAGGGCTGTCAAAAGCGTGCAACACATTGTTACCGATGCGGAGATGTTAGGCACTGGGCCCGGGACTGTTTCAGAAAACGACCCCAGCGCCAATGTAATATGCTATAAGTGCAGTAGCAAGGGTCACTCGACAAAGGGCTGTCAAAAGCGTGCATCACATTATTACCGATGCCGAGAGGTTAGGCACTGGGCCCGGAACTGTTTCAGAAAACGACCCCAGCGCCAATGTAATATGCTATTAGTGCAGTAGCAAGGGGTCACTCGACAAAGGGCTGTCAAAAGCGTGCAACACATTGTTACCGATGCGGAGAGGTTAGGCACTGGGCCCGGGACTGTTTCAGAAAACGACCCCAGCGCCAATATAATATGCTATTAGTGCAGTAGCAAGGGTCACTCGACAAAGGGCTGTCAAAAGCGTGCAACACATTGTTACCGATGCGAGAGGTTAGGCACTGGCCCGGGACTGTTCAGAAAACGACCCCAGCGCCAATGTAATATGCTATAAGTGCAGTAGAAGGGTCACTCGACAAAGGGCTGTCAAAAGCGTGCATCACATTGTTACCGATGCGGAGAGGTTAGGCACTGGGCCCGGGACTGTTTCAGAAAACGACCCCAGCGCCAATGTAATATGCTATAAGTGCAGTAGCAAGGGTCACTCGACAAGGGCTGTCAAAAGCGTGCAACACATTGTTACCGATGCGGAGATGTTAGGCACTGGGCCCGGACTGTTTCAGAAAACGACCCCAGCGCCAATGTAATATGCTATAAGTGCAGTAGCAAGGGTCACTCGACAAAGGGCTGTCAAAAGCGTGCATCACATTATTA
>CM042176.1:53459547-53464547 GCA_023376005.1 Doryteuthis pealeii
TTATTTGTATAAGATAGGAATACTTGAAAGCATACAACTGTGTGCAAATTATTTATATTAGATAGGAATACTTGAAACCATACAACTGTGTGCAAATTATTTATATTAGATAGGAATACATGAAACCATATAATTGTGTGCAAATTATTTGTATTAGATAGGAATACTTGAAACCATACAACTGTGTCCAAATTATTTGTATTTAGATAGGAATACTTGAAACCATACAACTGTGTCAAATTATTTATATTAGATAGGAATACTTGAAACCATACAACTGTGTCTAAATTATTTGTATTAGATAGGAATACTTGAAACCATACAACTGTGTCCAAATTATTTGTATTTGATAGGAATACTTGAAACCATACAACTGTGTCCAAATTTATATTAGATAGGAATACTTGAAACCATACAACTGTGTCCAAATTATTTGTATTAGATAGGAATACTTGAAACCATACAACTGTGTCCAAATTATTTATATTAGATAGGAATACTTGAAACCATACAACTGTGTCCAAATTATTTATATTAGATAGGAATACTTAAACCATACAACTGTGTCAAATTATTTGTATTAGATAGGAATACTTGAAACCATACAGTGTGTCCAAATTATTTATATTAGATAGGAATACTTGAAACCATACAACTGTGTCCAAATTATTTATATTAGATAGGAATACTTGAAACCATACAACTGTGTGCAAATTATTTGTATTTGATAGGAATACTTGAAACCATACAACTGTGTGCAAATTATTTGTATTGATAGGATACTCTTGAAACCATATAATTGTGTATAAATTTTGTATTGGAAAGAAATAATTTAAACCATACAACTGTGTGCATGGAGTCGTGGGTTACAATGGTTGTTGCTTTTCGTGAAAAAATTATTAAGATTTGATTTATATTGAAAATTACGGTTAAAATTTACGGTTATGTACAGAATTCAAAGTTGTATTTATCAAGATAGAAATAAAGAATGAATGTAACGTTAATTTCTCAGAATACAAGGTGTGTCAAAAAGTACCAAAAATCTTGATACTTTTTTTACATACCTTATATATATATATATTATATATATATATATATATACATACATATATCGATATCTATATCTATATCTCTCTCTCTCTCTCTCTCTCTCTCTCTCTCTCTCTATATATATATATATATATATATATATATATATATATATATATATATATAATTGTGTATTTTCAAACCAAATGAATTATTTGTGATCGTGTTTTTCCTTTTATACTATTATGTGGTGAATTATGGGATAGGTCAAACATTTCATTCCAGTTTAGCTTGTAGGGCGTGGTGAGTCGGCTGGTTTTCTTTGTGCATTGCATAATAAGAAGGTTCAATCACCTGATTCATAGCGGTATGCCTAGTTAAATTTGTAGGTCATGATTGGAAACTCTGTTTTCTTTGTGTTTTATTTAAGGAAGTGGGGGGGGGGGTCCCGATTTGATACTTTATTTTCTCTTGTGCATTTCATTTATTTTGGTATATTTTTGTTTATTTTGTTTATTTCATTATTATTTTTATGTATTATTTTATATCATTTTATATTGTTTTTATGTATTGTTATTTTGTATTATTTATAATCAAAAAATAATATAAAATAATACATAAAAATAATACATAAAATAATATCAAAAAATAATATAAAATATTACTTAAAAATAATACATAAAAACAATATAAAAAAATAATATAAAATAATACATAAAAATAATACATAAAATGATATTAAAAATAATATAAAATAATGCATAAAAATAATCCGTCTTTATTTCGAAGTCCCAGGGAATTTTATGCGTTTCATTCTCAAGAACAGATTCTGGTTTATACATATACCATTTTGTTGTATGTTCAAATCTAATTATTTGCATAATTCCCAGTGGATCACCTTCCCAACCCAGTCGTGCCTAGCTTTCTATCCCCGTTGTGCTAGCTTGCTAAATTCGCTTAATACATTGGTTATGGTCTCATCTCTATCACCGCACAGTCTACAGTTACTGTTTTGTTCCTGTCTTATCAATTTTTGCTTTGATATAATTTGTCCTTATATCATTATTTTGTGCAGCAATTATTAGCGTTTCAGTTTCTCTATTGAGGTTTCCTCTTCTCAACCATGCCCAAGTCTATTCACGCGCAACCTCCCCAATTTGACGTTTGAAGTATACATATAATTATTTTTCTTCCCATCTTTGTTTTCTTGTTTTCGTTGTACTTCTGTTTTTCTATATGTTGTATCTGCTGTTATTGACTGCTATAAGTAATCTTTCCTTGTTCTCTTTTGTGTATACTTCGAGTCCTTGGATTGTGGCATCTACGCAGTCATCTATATTG
Source organism: Doryteuthis pealeii (assembly GCA_023376005.1). Classification (NCBI taxonomy): domain Eukaryota; kingdom Metazoa; phylum Mollusca; class Cephalopoda; order Myopsida; family Loliginidae; genus Doryteuthis; species Doryteuthis pealeii. Next base: position 53,461,918 of record CM042176.1, read on the forward strand.
GCAAGACCTCTTCCACCTACCTTTCTTGATACATATAGCCTATCTCTATCGCCTCTAGGATTATTATTATTATTATTATTATTATTATTAGTTATTATTATTAGTACAAAATAAAAAACGGCCTCCGGGCGATGTAAAAATAGATTTTTGAAACATATTGCCTGAGGGGTGGGAGTAAAAAATTCAATGTCAGCGAGCTTGTACCCTAAGTAAGTAAAATCATCAAATTCATTAAAGAATTTTAAAAATGTAAACTTTAAATATGTATTAAAATAAAACAAACTATATATAGATATATAATACCAGTCATGTATTTATTAAAACTTGTTTTAAAAAACAATGAGGACTGTCTAATGTTGCATGCTCAAATTTTGAGTGTATTTATTCGTTATGACGATTTGGGTAATGTGACGTAAGCAGTGACGTAATTTTTGTTACTAATAGATTATTATTATTATTATTATTATTATTATTATTATATTATTATTATTATTATAGTCGTTGTATATATAATTCCAACTTTTGACTAGCAGCGTTCTGTTTTTGCTAACGGTCATTTTTTCTCGTCTTATTTTTGTTGATGACCGATCCACGTGCGGTCGATGCATGATATTGCGAGGGTCTTCACATCAGTGGGGTAGGGCCGGTGTTGCTTTTTAAACCGTCGAGAGGAAGGCCCCGAAACGGTTTGCACACTCACTCCTGATGAGCCCATTCAGTTGTAAACATCCTTTGTTTTTTCAATATATCATATTCACACTGTTGGATTAATTTCCATTTTATTTTCACACACACACACACACACACACACACACACACATATATATATATATATATATATATATATATATATATATATATAATGAGTAATTCACACTTTTTAGAGGTTTTTTGGTAAGTGAACAGCGCTTTCGACCCCCGTAAATTAAATGACATCAGGGGGGGGGGTAAGAGTTTCTAAACGAGTCCAACAGGTGACGACCCCTCCACCCACACCACACATACACACGCCCAAAGAAAATATTGACAACAAAGCTACAACAGTAATGACAAGAAAAAAAAGATTATTTATGAAAAGCAGACGCGCACCTGCACGGAGGACAACGCCTGACTAATAGAGTGCCGACCCGGACGCTTCTCTTTGTCCGACTCTGTTGCTGTCGTCATCTTTGTCCTCTTTATCACACCCCCTTTGCATTCACGATTTAGCTTTACCTTACCCTACCCTAGTCTGGGGCCTGTTGTTCTGGCTTTTATGTGTTCAATACCCCTGCGTAACGATATATATATATATATATATATATATATATATATATATATATATAGTAAATGAAGAAAAATTCTAAACTTGCTTCATTACAATAATTTATTTCAACCGTATTAATACGGCATCTTCAGGTAATCACAAGAACATGACTCATACTGAGAATTTCCCAAAGTAACATCTCTTTTATATCTATCAATTTAGGGGAGGGAGGGTTGGTGTCTTATTTTGGAATGGGTGGGGTTAGTTTCTTTGGATGAGGCGGGGAGGTCTATGTTTTGGATGAGGTGTGGCTTAGCTTGGAGCAGATTCCTTGGACAAATAGTTGTAAGAGTGTATATACACACACACATATATATATATATATATATATATATATATATATATATATATATATATTGGGAGAATATGTGTTTTAAATGAAGTCGAACCTAATTTATGAAAGTTAATTAATTAATAATTAATTAATTAGGCGGGATTACCTATTTAAATTTAAGGCTAAACAAATCGAGAAAAATCAATCTCTGTATGTACATTTTTAATTATTTATTAATTAATTAACTTTCATAAATTAGGTTCGACTTCATTTAAAACACATATTCTCCCAAATATTGTCGGCTGAAAATAGCCATATCACAAACATCGCCTGTTTGTTTATTTCTCATATATATATATATATAACTTTGAAAGAAAGAAAAACTTAACAAACCGTCATCCCGTTATATTTTTATTTCGACCAGAAACTCAAAAAATGAGTCTAGCCTCATCAGATGGGTTTTGTTTCCTGTATTTGTAAAAACTGTCTGATGAGGCTAGACTCATTTTTTGAGTTTCTGGTCGAAATAAAAATATAACGGAATGACGGTTTGTTAAGTTTTTCTTTCTTTCAAAGTTAAATATTGCTCTGTATATAACTCTGTTGGTTTCGTCATCTTTGTCCTCTTTATCTCACACCCTTTGCATTCACGATTTAGCTTTAACAACCTACCCTAGTCTGGGACCTGTTGTTCTGCCTTTTATTTGTTCAATACCCCTGCGTAACGATATATATATATATATATATATATATATATATATATAAGAAATGGATACAATAGAAACCTACTCGAGTTTCACCATAGGGATCTTCAGGGTTAAATCTACTGAATTAATCGTGGTACCGACGATTAATTGCAGCTGATTACAAGTGTGTTCATTGAATAAGATGTTACGTAATATTCTTATTCAATGAACACACTTGTAATCGGTTGCAATTAATCGGTACCTCGATTAATTCAGTGGATTTAACCCTGAAGATCCTAATGGTGAAACTCGAGAAGGTTTCTATTGTATCCATTTCTTTAATAAATTTGCTTTACTTTGTATT
>CM042176.1:53469547-53477047 GCA_023376005.1 Doryteuthis pealeii
TCGTAATCGGGAGCTAACACTGAAATTTGAACCCAACTCTTTATTCAATCCACGGGGGTATCCTGTTCTCATTCCGCTAACCATAGCTGGGTGCAATTGCTAAACCGAGTTAATTATTATTTTATGTTATTGTTGCCCTTGATCTGTACGGTAAAGTAAGGAGCCGATGGTAGGCGTGGTGCTCTACCTCAGATGCCCAAACAATCTCCTTGGTCTAGTGCTAGTGAAAAGGGGATAGACTCCCTCGCTGCTTGGCTGATACCGACTTTAGGCCACTCCAACGACTTTATTATATATATATATATATATATATATATACATATACGTCTAGCCACACTGAAGAGACTTGATAAATCGAAACACATGTCTGTGGATGACTATATAGGTTGAGCACTCTAGGGGGATTTTCGCTGACGGCCGCCAACTAAAGCGTAAACGCAACGCTCTCCTACATAAAGGATGGAACACTCTATGGCGGCCTTTACATACATACAGATATGTGTATTAAAACAGTTAAGATCCCCTTCGCATTCTGTAGGTGATGATAGCCTGGCGGTTAAGGTGTCTGACCGAAACTGAACCAATCGAATTTCAATCCCGGTTGTAGGTAGCTTACAAATGTCTAGCCACACAGAAAAGACATGGTAAGCGAAACAAGTGTATATATATATATATATATATATATATATATATGAGAAGTAAATACACAAGCGATGTGTTTATGATATGGCTTTTTTTAACCGACAATTTTTGGGAGAATATGTGCTTAATTGAAGTCGTACCTAATTTTGAAAGTTAATTAATTGATAATTAATTGATTAGGCGGGCATGCCTATTTAAATGTAAGGCTAAACAAACCGAGAAAAATCAATCTCTGTAAGTACATTTCGGCCGATTAGGCCTCATAAGCAGAGCAATTAGGCCTCATCAGCACGAAGCAGTCTTCCTATCTATAGCTCTGCTGATGAGGCCTAATAGGCCGAAATGTACATACAGAGATTGATTTTTCTCGATTTGTTTAGCCTTACATTTAAATAGGTGTGCCCGCCTAATTTATTAATTATGAATTAATTAACTTTCAAAATTAGGTACGACTTCAATTAAGCACATATTCTCCCAAACATATATATATATATATATATATATATATATATATATATATATTTAAAGTGAATGTGTTTTTTAATTTAAACATGCTCTCTTACAGTAATATTCATTTCAAAACTCTAGAAGCCCAACTTCTTCTCCCCCCCCCCGAAACCCTTACCTATAAAGATGCTCTCCCTCCTCACATTCACACGTGTGCATTCCTTTCTAACCATCTTTTTTACCCATCACGTCTTCAATTTCTAGACTCAGTACTTTTAAAAGACCCTTCACCCCTAAACTTCAAAAAATACCAACCCCATTTCTTTGTCAAAAAATAAAAAATAAAAAAATAGAATAAAATAAAAAAGTTAATAAAAATAAAAATAAAAAAAAAATAAAGTAAAAAAAGACACTGTTCTTTTTTTTTTTTGTTGTTTTACTGTCTCCAGTCACTTTCCTCTCTCACCCAACCCGTGTGAATGAGCCCAGCTTATTTTCCCGGGGCTAAAGGATCCTTACTCACCTCCCACACCCTCACACCACACCTTTGTCTAACGGCAACCCGTTCTGTAACCGGGACACAGACCCCTAAAAACCCTGTCTGACCTAATTAAAATAGACGGGGTCGATGTAGTACCTAATCAGGGTCCACTATGGGACATGGGAAGTTTCCAAGCTGGAAGTATTCAAGGAAGTTACTATTGAACTATGGTTTGGTTTGGTTTGTTTTACGGCATATCAACCTCATTGGGTCATTTAATGCCAAAAAAGTTTTGAAATAAATTTCTTCTTATGCCTATTCAATTTGTTTTATTAACATATTTTCCTATGGGACCCTAACAGGTACTACAACTTCGGGTTAGAGTTGACCTAGAAGCAATGGTGATGAAGGGGTACCCCAGACTTCCCCAGAACTGGAACTTCACTTGGGTTATTTTGTTTGGTTTGGTTTGGTTTGTTTTACGGCATATCAACTTCAGTGGGCCATTTAATGCTTTTGAAATAAATTCATTCTTAATGGATACACAATTTTTTTAGAAACACATATTTTTCCATTTAACCCATAGATAGGACCCTAACAGGTACTACCACTCCGGGGCAGAGTGGACAGGGAGCAATGGTGATGAAGGGGTGCTCCACATTCCCCAAACCTCCAGAACTGGAACCTCACCATCAGAGTTTAACGTAATTCCCAGGACATGTAGACCCTCAGTCACCGCCTTCTAGAACCTATATGATAAAAAGGGGTAGGTTTGGCATAATGGCAATAGGATCGGAACAATCATGTAGGCGCTAGGGCTTGACATGACCAGCCGATTAATCGGTGGGGACCTCTCTGACCGCTCGTCTAGCCTAAAATGGAGTGTTGCATGTTATGGACTTCTCAGCCACCTGCTTTTCATCCTTAAGCCTCACGAGTCGCCACCCACGGCCAACAAGTTGTATCATTGGAGGAATCTTAACCCTTTGCAGAGGTGTAGCCGGTGTAGTCTAAAGCCCCAGACAACAGCTCTGTTGGAACCTTGGTACTACAGTAATCAGGATATATATATATATATATATTATATATATATATATATATATATATATATATTTATTTATTTTACAATGTTTTACAGATCAATGTTCATTATTAACAGCGACCACGGTTTCATGCTAAATAGCAATCATCAGGCTGTGGAGCAAGATTTTTTTTTAGTAATCCCGGACTATAACAGCGTCCGCAAAGCTAACCGACGTTATTTACAATCCAAAATGTGACATTGAGTAAAGAACTCCAAAAACACCATAGGATCTTGCTCCACAGCCTGATGATTGCTATTTAGCATGAAACCGTGGTCGCTGTTAATAATGAACATTGATCTGTGAAAACATTGTAAAATAAATAAATATTAGCTCTTACAAACTGTGATTGAGCACTGTTTTTTCTTTGTTTCATCGCAAAAAAAAAAAAAAAAAAATTTTGTTTTTACATATACCTATATATATATATATATATATATATATATATATATATATGTGTGTGTGTGTGTGTGTGTGTGTGTGTGTGTGTGTGTGTTTGGGCAGCATTTTTTCATTTATGCATGTTGAATTAAACAAAAGACACATCTGTTTAACAATTTTATTTGTGATTTTTTCAAGTTTTCTGGCCAACATTTTAATTATTTGGGTGGAATTCGTGGATTAGTCCACCAAAGTTCATGTCCCGAGTACTTTCGGCACTTCGAAGTGCCATCATCAGGGTGATGTGTTTTTCAAATTATATTAATGGATGTGGAGGTTAGAAGGAGGAGAATTGTTGGGAAAGGTGTTATAGGCATTTTAAAATGTGAGTACTGCATTGGAAATTAATTTTGTTTAAGGATGGTTTGTATTGTTTTAATCTTCTAGTATTTGGAGTTTTTGTTTATCTTTTTTTTTTGTGTGCAGAATGTGTGTATTTTCCGTTAAGATATTTCGGTAATTAGAGTGACGGCATGAATGTAATTTTAGGTGTTGTGAAATGGAGTTATTATCTGTCAAACGGAGAGTTAGACGACGTGACAATGTCGTTGAGGTAAAACCGATGTATGTATTTTCATTTTCATTTTCTGGGAAACTGCAATCTCCTAAGGGACATTTAAATCTGTATACTACATTGGTCTCATTAAGCCGACTTGTCTGGGGAGAGGATTATATATATATATATATATATATATATATATATAATATATATATAATTTTTTCAAAACCTTAACAAACCGTCATACCGTTATATATTTATTTCAACCAGAAACTAAAAAAAATGAGTTTAGCCTTATCATTTTTGTTCCCTATATTTATAAAACCCATCTGATGAGGCTAGACTCATTTTTTGAATTTCTGGTCGAAATAAAAATTACAACCGGTTGACGGTTTGTTATGGCTTTCTTTCTTTGAAAGTGATATATTGCTCTGTATATGATTTAATTTATTGATTATCATACATTGAGCTCTCTTTAGGGATTGATAAAAATCCTTGTAAGAGTATATATGTTTGCACTTACAAGAGCATACAGTATGGTTGTACAGTGAGATTTCTAGGATCCCAAATAGAATCATCCTTACTTACCAGTCATTTGGATTACCTCACACACACATTCACACACACATACACATTCACACACAAAAAACCACCCACACACACACATACATATATATTATATATATATATATATATATATATATATATATATATATATATAAAATAATAAAATTCGAAGGCAATACAATGCGTAAAAAATAAAGACAAAAGATGTTTTATATGTCTAATCGATTTCAAAGCAAAGCTTTATCATCAGAGTTTATTTTCAGAAATGACGTGCTTATGTTTTTTTATTTGTGTGGTTATAATTTCTCTTCTTATTTCCTTTTCCTCTCCTTTTTTTCCTCTCTTTCTTCTCCTCCTTTATGAATGGGCGAATAACTGTAATTTCTTATTTCTCTCTTCCTTTTTTTCTTTTTTAAAAGTTTGTTGAGAACAAGGCTGACATCTGGTAAGATGTTGCAATATGTTGCGACCGTGTGGACATGTCAAATTTTTTTTTTTAAAACAAAAATGAACAAATTAATAAAAACCGTTAATAGAAAATTTTTTTACATACTTAGCTTTTGTTTCGCTTTCACCTTTCCTTTCTTATTCTTTCTCCCCTCTCTTTTTTTTTTTGTTATTTCTCTTCTTTTCTTTTTTTTTCTTTTTTATCCCTTTGTTCTCTAATTTAAATTATTTTTTTTTTAAATAAAAAAACATAAGCACGTCATTTCTGAAAAAAACTCTGATGATAAAGCTTTGCTTTGAAATCGATTAGACATATAAAACATCTTTTTGTCTTTATTTTTTACGCATTGTATTGCCTTCGAATTTTATTATTTTATAACATACTTAACAATGCTTCAAGCAAATTATCAATTACTTTATATATATATATATATATATATATATATATATATATATATATGTATGTATATATACATATATATAACACCTCCGCACAAGCAGGATGGAGGAGAGGATTGTCTCTAACTCCGAAATTTAAGTCGTTTCTTGTCTTCTACCGATTAATAACTGATGGTTGAGAATAGAGTAAAAAGTGTGGGAAAAAAATAGCACAAACAAGCAATAAATTAGTGAATATTTCATCTCACATTGAGTGAAAGATCTTCAGCCTTTAGTAAACATTGGTACAAGCCAAATGTGACACAAGTTCGTTCATGTGGGATGCAAGGTAAACAAAAATGCTAAAAATTCCATCACCATTACTCTAGACAAGGCTATTTGCATTTCACATAGCACTAATACTCTTGGGAAAGGTATGCATCCAACTAGTCTCCCTCCAGCTATGGGTAAATAGTAGGGCAGACTAGGATCTTTAACATTGGTATCGCAATCAGTCTAGAACCTGTTAAACTCCGCTTGAGATATTGACCTTGTGTACATCCTGACATTGAGATATATATATATATATATATATATATATATATTTGTGTGAGTGTGTATGTATGTGTATGTGTGTGTGTGTGTGTGTGTGTGTGTATGCATACGTATATACACACGAACTAAACCCACTTTGGCCCTATCTTGGGCTAGACGGGCGGTCGGAGAGGCCCCCTCCGATCAATCGGCTGGTCACGTCAAGCCCTAGCACCTATATGATTTTCCCAACCCTATTGCCCTTATGGCAAGCCCCAGCCCCTTTTTATTATATGGGTGCTAGAAGGTGGTGACTGAGGATCTACATGTCCTGGGAATGACGTTAAACTCTATCTGATGGTGAGGTTCTAGTTCTGGAGGTTTGGGGAATATGGAGCACCCCTTCATCACCATTGCTCCCTGGTCCACTCTGACTCGGAGTGGTAGTACCTGTTAGGGTCCCATCTAAGGGTTAAATAGAAAAATGTATTTATAAAAAAATTGTATTATGCCATTAAGAATTGATTTATTTCAAAACTTTATCGGCATTAAATGACCCACTGAGGTTGATATGCCGTAAAACAAAACAAACCACACCAAACGAACTAAACCGTGTACACATACACCTGCACAAAGCCAGGCATATTAATACTCGATCGTCTTTACAAATGCGCGAATAATTATTTCCCAATATATATATATATATATATATATATTATATATATATATATATATATATATATGTATATATATATATATATATATATATATATATATATATATATATGTATATATGTATATATATATATATATATATATATATATATACTGAACCTATTAAATGGCCCAGACAGACAAAAGCTTGTAAAACTGGTCGGAGCAGTTGAACAGAGGGGGGGGTAAAATACATAAAATGTTTTCTGGTATAGATATGCCCGGAGGGTTATGGTACAACATTGTGTCCTACGTGGGGTGGGTAGGTGGGGTAATATGGTGGGGGGGCGATGGTGAGGACGAACGTGGAAGTGAAATGAGAAAAGTCAGGAAGGGCTCGAGAAGGAAAAAGGGTGGGAAATAAAAGAATGAAAATGAAATGAATAAATGAGTGAAAAAAATTTTTAAAATGAGAAAATGAAAGAATAATGGGGATGAATGAGAGAATGAAAAAGATATGAATAAATGAATGAGAAAATGAAAGAATGAAAAATGAATAATGAATGAAAAAATAAAGTATGAAAAATGTAAAAAAAATGAAATTATTACAAATGAATGAAAAAATGAATGAATGAAAAAGAAATGAAATAAAGAAAGAATGAAATATGAAAAAATTAAAGTATGAAAATGAATGAATAGATGAAAGAAAAAAATGAAAGTATGGCAAGTGAATGAAAAATGAAAGAATTTAAAAAAGAAATGAAAAATTGAAAAAAAAAATGAAATGAAAAATGAAAGAATGAAGAGAAATGAAACAAAGAAAGAGGAAAGAAACGAATGAAGGATTAAATGAATAAAAAATGAAAGAATGAAAAATGATTGAATAAAAGATGAAAGAATGAAAAATAAATGAAAGAATGAAAGAGAAACACAATAAATTAATAAATAAATGAATAGAAAAAATGAAAGAATGAAAATGAAAGAATGAAAAAGAAATGAAAAAATGAATGAGAAATAAGATGAATGAATGAATGAATAAATGAGTTAGAAATTGTAAGAATGAAAAATGAACGAATGAAAGAATGACAGAATGACAGAAAGAAAAAAGAAATGAAAGAGAAAAAATTAAAGAGAAATGAATGAAAGAGAAATAAAATGAATGAATGAGAGAAATCACGAAAGAATGAAAAGCCACAGGACCCACGGGTGGGCTGGGTGTACATGGTATTTACCTCGCACCCCACGTGCACGGGTTAGGCACAACGCCCTATTAATGTGAGACTGCCCACAAACCGAAGCTCATGGGTGGCGGGTAAAAAATTACGTTG
>CM042176.1:53479547-53484547 GCA_023376005.1 Doryteuthis pealeii
TTGCAATTACTTCCATGTCCCCTCTGACGCAGCGTGGTAATACATATTAGTGTCCCATGTATGGGTTAAATAAGTTTTTTTTTAAAGTGAGTTTTCAAAAATGTGTTTAAAAAATTATTTGAATGCCCAACAATGAATTAAAAAAATGTCTTCCAGGGGTTGACATGCTGTAAAAAACAACCAACCAACCAACCAAGCGAAAATAATGATTATTCTATATCTATTTCTATCGGTATTAAATAACCCACTACAGTTGATGTGCCGTAAAACACACCAAACCAGACTGACACTTGTTTCTGGCGATTTGGCGTTTCATCAGCAGTACCTGCTGTTGAAAATTGGCCACCCATCTAAGTACTGAACAGGGTTATTGTTACTTAACTTATTTTTATTTGACTCTTTGGTCTTAGGTTGCTTACACTATCTGCTGTTACAAAGTGGTCGCCCATGTAAATACTGAACAGGGTTATCGTTGCTTAACTTATTTTTTGTTTGAAATCACAATCATCATACAAATCTTAACTTAAACTGTTTGCCTACTTTACTCCGCTTACAGCGGCTCTCTCACCACTGCTAAGTGATGGTTTGTTCTTCATAATTGAACTGGAGGACCCGGATTACAATAATAATTGGACTTTATTTGAATAGAATGTGTTCTGAGATGAATATATAATGAACTTTGAAATATCCCATCATACAGGTAAAAAAATATCAAGAAAATTTGGTACAGCCGTGGGGGAAATTTTGTAAGCAAAGAGTTAATTAATACACATGAAATTAGATAAATCATATATGTATAAAAAGACAATTAATTTGGTCTTTACCTACTTTAAACCGCTCACAGTGACTCTCCCAATACTGCGATCCTAATGCAAGCAAAATACAAAAAAAACTGATGGTTAGTTCGTTACTGAAAGACTCAAATTAAAATAATGATTGGGCTTTTATTTGAATAGAATAAATTCTGAGGTAAATAGTGAATTTTGAAATATCCCATCATACAGGTAAAAAATATAAAGAAAATTTGGTACAGAAGAGGGAAATTTGGTAGGTAAAGAGTTAAAATACCAAACAGTGTATTAAAATTAATGACAAACAATTTTTGTTGAATTGGCCAAACCCCTTTTTCTCCCCATCCAGCCTCTGCCTATTTGTCTCCCCATCCGGTCTCTGTCCCCTTACTCTCACCCGAGGACCCACCAACTCACGCTTTACAAAACAGTCAGTACATCGTTTGACGTAAACGTTTTTATAGTACACAGTGCTTCCTTGGCATTTCATCCCCACCATTACTTCATCCCAGATTATTTCACTTTAAATATTTTTCCTCCACGGTTTCTATTCTATACACGAAGGTTTATTGATAAACTAGAAGCGACTACCCAGCAACGCCTGGCTAGAGGGAATCCTGGTGTATTGATTTGTTTTCTTTTGATGATTAGTATTATCTGCATTATTCGGACTATTGTCCCCATCTTTATTGTTATTTGTACAACGTTTCGGCCGATATGCCCTCCGGCCTTCTTCAGGTATTTCTTTTCGGACTCAGGAACCTTCTTTTCGGACTCGGGAACTTTCTTGTCGTAATCGGGAGCCATCACTGAACTTCGAACTTAACCCTTTATTTAGTCCACGGGGGTATCTTGTTCTCATTCCGCTGACCTTAGCTGGGGTAGGAGTTGTGTTAATTATTTTTCTATGTAACTTTCTACTCAGGATTGAACCCGGAATCCAGAGATAACTGTCACTTAGAACTGTCTTAACCTAACTACCTTATCCACTAAGCCATGTGTCCAATTGGAAGAAGGTTCCCGAGTTCCATCAGAGTTTAACGTCATTCCCAGGACAGAAAGACCATCAGTTACCGCCTTCTAGCACCTATATGATGAGAAGTATTGGGGTTGCCATAAGGGCAATAGGGTTGGGACAATTATATAGGTGCTGAGGCTTGACGTGGCCAGCCGATTGATCGGAGGGGCCTCTCCGACCGCCCGTCTAGCCCAAGAAAGGCCCAAAATGGAGTATTGCAAGTCATCGACTGCTCAGCCACCTGGGTTCTATCCGTAAGCATCACGGGTCGCCACCCACGGCCAACAGGTGGCCCCATTGTGGGAGTTTACCCCTCTACAGAGGTGCAGTCGGTGCATTCTAACGCCACAGACGACATGGCAGTTTCCGTTGCTGCAAGTTTTTGTCGATAGGTGGCTGTTGTATATAAACATCAGCCCGGGAGAAAATATTTCTCTTTCTCTGGGCCTGCCACATGAGTTAGGCGCTTGGTGCCTCTGTCCTTAAGTGGGGGGCTTTGCCTTCCCCCAACAAACTATCAGTAAGTGACTTATTTCTACATGTAACTCTGTATCACTTCGTTAGGACTTAGTCTTGTGTTTTTTTACTCATATAAGGTGTGTGCTAGTTCCCTGCCTTATAGACTAGGCGAGATCATGTGGTCTATTCCTTAGCCAATCGCTTTGCCATACTGCGTGGCTGATATATTATTTAAGCACTGATTCTGTTATGACCTATTAAAGGGTCAATAAATAGTAACTCAACACAGGTATAAAAATGTAGAGAACAGATTGTATTCAGCAATACATATCACATACAATGGAAGGGTTTCTTATTCAGCATACACGAAGACTGTTTCTAGAACTACTCGACTGAGTAGTTTTACTCTGCCACATATGTACCCTTTGGGTAAGTCCATGTTCGTGTCATAGGTGAGTCACCTACAACAGATTCTTTCTCAGTTTACTCGCAGGCATCGACGAAGGAACCTAAGAATCTCTACTTGAGAGGATTACGAAAGGATCCAAATCGGAGGACTCTCTACCTAGAATCAACTGGCCAATTATGGCCCTTAAAAACGAAACAAGTCATACATTCTTTATGTATGTTTATGTATATGTTCCATATATGTTACTGTACCTTGTCATGAGTATATGCATACCTCTCATGTATGTATTTTCACCACGTGCTCACAGAATAAAGTCTATGTTTGTTATTATAAATAACTTCTTTGTCGGATTAATTTATGTACACATATGTACCCACGTTGGAAGGTTACTTTGAATCTTCTAACAGCCTATAAGAACATTTTAAATTTTATACATGTATCATAAGTTCATAGTTTTATGATGACCCACCCCCAGTATAACCCATTTTCTTATCAGTGCACGTAAATCAGGGGTCACCAAACTACGGCCCACGGGCTGAATCCAGCCCACGAAGGCATTTTATCAGGCCCGCCGACGGTACTTGAATTTGAAATGTTTTTGATAATGTTTTGAAAATAATATTTTGGTTAAATTTTTTTTTGCATCTTACGCTACTCATCTATGAATATAACATGGAAAAATAAATTTTGTTTTAAATCATTTCCTAGAGCTTTTGTTCTGGCTAGCAAGTATTGAACAAAATAATAATGTGGTCCGCGCTCGTTATTTTTTCAATTATCGGCCCACCGTGAAAAAAGTTTGGTAATCCCTAACTTAATTAAATGATTCTCCATTAACCATATCGACTGCGCATTACACAATGGTTATTTTAAATCAAATTTCCACCCTGTCGGCTGGGGCGTTAGAATGCACCGACTGCACCTCTGCAAAGGGGTAAGATTCCCCCAATAGGGCCACCTGTTGGCCGTGTGTGGCGACACGTGATGCTTAAGGATAGTGCCCAGGTGGATGAGCAGTTCATGACATGCAATACTCCACTTTGGCCCTATCTTGGGCTAGACGGGCGGTCGGAGAGGCCCCCTCCGATCAATCGGCTGGTCACGTCAAGCCCTAGCACCTATATGATTTTCCCAACCCTATTGCCCGTTATGACAAGCCCCAACCCCTTTTTATCATATGGGTGCTAGAAGGCGGGTCTACATGTCCTGGGAATGACGTTAAACTCTATCTGATGGCGAGGTTCCAGTTCTGGAGGTTTGGGGAATGTGGAGCACCCCTTCATCACCATTGCTCCCTGGTCCACTCTGACCCGGAGTGGTAGTATCTGTTAGGGTCCCATCTATGGGTTAAATAGAAAAATGTATTTATAAAAAAAATGTGTTATCCATTAAGAATTGATTTATTTCAAAACTTTATCGGCATTAAATGACCCACTGAGGTTGATATGCCGTAAAACAAAACAAACCAAACTAAATCAAATTTATTTCAAAACATTGTCAGCATTAAATGACCCACTGCAGTTGATATGCCGTAAAACAAACCAAACCAAACCTACTAACTTTCAACCTGGATTTGATTTATTATTCCTAGGGATCTTTTACTTCGATTACCATTCTAACTAATGTAAACAAGCAAAAGGAATTTTATCAAAACTTCTTAAAAATCCCCCCCCGCCTGTGGGGGTCAGGTGAACTATTTTGTTTGGGGACGCAAAGTAAGGGCCATGTCCGGCTATTACTTGTCACCCGACCTAATCGAGACAAAATTTGGGACTTGAGTTGATCTGTGTAAATATTTGGAAAAGCTGAAACTAAAACAAAATTTCGTCATCCAAACGTCACCAACAAAGACGCAGCAGACCCCAACGCCACTCACAGCAATTTTCGCGCTATAAAATATCTATTTAGGGAGAATAAATATCAAATTCGAAATTTTCATGAAGTCTAACCTTTATATATATATATATATATATATAGAGAGAGAGAGAGAGAGAGAGAAAGATTGATAGATAGATGGATGGATGGATATATAGATATATATCTTATTATAATGGAGATTGTGTGTTTTTCTGTCTGTAACCGAAACTAAATCACTACTCAAGTTACAATTCCCTTAGTAATTGACGTCACATTCACCATGAATTTATCCTTATTTTAACCTCAATTATTAATAAAATTGTTTTACATCTGTTAACCATATCTACATACTAATAACATGCAATTGTATTTATATATACAAACAAAATAGCGGTTTACAGTATGAACGGAAGGCTAATTTGCAATTGATATTAAAAAATTTTTTAATAAATATATGCTTATATTA
>CM042176.1:53488674-53515304 GCA_023376005.1 Doryteuthis pealeii
AGGGAGAGAGATAGAGGGACTAACTCTCATTTTTTATAATGTATGAGGTTGTCTAATAGAGAGTAACCCAACACAGAATATTTGGTAGGAAAATAAGACAAGTCAATTAATACTATATAACATTTAATTCAACAATTACAAAGAGGGAACTAACTCTCATTTCTTATAATGTATGAGGTTGTCTAATAGAGAGTAACCCAACACAGAATATTTGGTAGGAAATAAAGACAAGTCAATTAATACTATATAACATTTAATTCAACAATATACAAAGAGGGAACTAACTCTCATTTCTTATAATGTATGAGGTTGTCTAATAGAGAGTAACCCAACACAGAATATTTGGTAGGAAAATAAAGACAAGTCAATTAATACTATATAACATTTAATTCAACATCATACAAAGAGGGAACTAACTCTCATTTCTTATAATGTATGAGGTTGTCTAATAGAGAGTAACCCAACACAGAATATTTGGTAGGAAAATAAAGACAAGTCAATTAATACTATATAACATTTAATTCAACAATATACAAAGAGGGAACTAACTCTCATTTCTTATAATGTATGAGGTTGTCTAATAGAGAGTAACCCAACACAGAATATTTGGTAGGAAAATAAAGACAAGTCAATTAATACTATATAACATTTAATTCAACATCATACAAAGAGGGAACTAACTCTCATTTCTTATAATGTATGAGGTTGTCTAATAGAGAGTAACCCAACACAGAATATTTGGTAGGAAAATAAAGACAAGTCAATTAATACTATATAACATTTAATTCAACAATATACAAAGAGGGAACTAACTCTCATTTCTTATAATGTATGAGGTTGTCTAATAGAGAGTAACCAACACAGAATATTTGGTAGGAAAATAAAGACAAGTCAATTAATACTATATAACATTTAATTCAACAATATACAAAGAGGGAACTAACTCTCATTTCTTATAATGTATGAGGTTGTCTAATAGAGAGTAACCCAACACAGAATATTTGGTAGGAAAATAAAGACAAGTCAATTAATACTATATAACATTTAATTCAACATCATACAAAGAGGGAACTAACTCTCATTTCTTATAATGTATGAGGTTGTCTAATAGAGAGTAACCCAACACAGAATATTTGGTAGGAAAATAAAGACAAGTCAATTAATACTATATAACATTTAATTCAACATCATACAAAGAGGGAACTAACTCTCATTTCTTATAATGTATGAGGTTGTCTAATAGAGAGTAACCTAACACAGAATATTTGGTAGGAAAATAAAGACAAGTCAATTAATACTATATAACATTTAATTCAACAATATACAAAGAGGGAACTAACTCTCATTTCTTATAATGTATGAGGTTGTCTAATAGAGAGTAACCCAACACAGAATATTTGGTAGGAAAATAAAGACAAGTCAATTAATACTATATAACATTTAATTCAACAATATACAAAGAGGGAACTAACTCTCATTTCTTATAATGTATGAGGTTGTCTAATAGAGAGTAACCCAACACAGAATATTGGTAGGAAAATAAAGACAAGTCAATTAATACTATATAACATTTAATTCAACATATACAAAGAGGGAACTAACTCTCATTTCTTATAATGTATGAGGTTGTCTAATAGAGAGTAACCCAACACAGAATATTTGGTAGGAAAATAAAGACAAGTCAATTAATACTATATAACATTTAATTCAACATATACAAAGAGGGAACTAACTCTCATTTCTTATAATGTATGAGGTTGTCTAATAGAGAGTAACCCAACACAGAATATTTGGTAGGAAAATAAAGACAAGTCAATTAATACTATATAACATTTAATTCAACAATATACAAAGAGGGAACTAACTCTCATTTCTTATAATGTATGAGGTTGTCTAATAGAGAGTAACCTAACACAGAATATTTGGTAGGAAAATAAAGACAAGTCAATTAATACTATATAACATTTAATTCAACATATACAAAGAGGGAACTAACTCTCATTTCTTATAATGTATGAGGTTGTCTAATAGAGAGTAACCCAACACAGAATATTTGGTAGGAAAATAAAGACAAGTCAATTAATACTATATAACATTTAATTCAACAATACAAAGAGGGAACTAACTCTCATTTCTTATAATGTATGAGGTTGTCTAATAGAGAGTAACCCAACACAGAATATTTGGTAGGAAAATAAAGACAAGTCAATTAATACTATATAACATTTAATTCAACATCATACAAAGAGGGAACTAACTCTCATTTCTTATAATGTATGAGGTTGTCTAATAGAGAGTAACCCAACACAGAATATTTGGTAGGAAAATAAAGACAAGTCAATTAATACTATATAACATTTAATTCAACAACATACAAAGAGGGAACTAACTCTCATTTCTTATAATGTATGAGGTTGTCTAATAGAGAGTAACCCAACACAGAATATTTGGTAGGAAAATAAAGACAAGTCAATTAATACTATATAACATTTAATTCAACATATACAAAGAGGGAACTAACTCTCATTTCTTATAATGTATGAGGTTGTCTAATAGAGAGTAACC
The DNA here is from genome assembly GCA_023376005.1 of Doryteuthis pealeii. Lineage (NCBI taxonomy): Eukaryota > Metazoa > Mollusca > Cephalopoda > Myopsida > Loliginidae > Doryteuthis > Doryteuthis pealeii. Next base: position 53,491,240 of record CM042176.1, read on the forward strand.
TAACACAGAATATTTGGTAGGAAAATAAAGACAAGTCAATTAATACTATATAACATTTAATTCAACATATACAAAGAGGGAACTAACTCTCATTTCTTATAATGTATGAGGTTGTCTAATAGAGAGTAACCCAACACAGAATATTTGGTAGGAAAATAAAGACAAGTCAATTAATACTATATAACATTTAATTCAACATCATACAAAGAGGGAACTAACTCTCATTTCTTATAATGTATGAGGTTGTCTAATAGAGAGTAACCTAACACAGAATATTTGGTAGGAAAATAAAGACAAGTCAATTAATACTATATAACATTTAATTCAACAACATACAAAGAGGGAACTAACTCTCATTTCTTATAATGTATGAGGTTGTCTAATAGAGAGTAACCTAACACAGAATATTTGGTAGGAAAATAAGACAAGTCAATTAATACTATATAACATTTAATTCAACAATATACAAAGAGGGAACTAACTCTCATTTCTTATAATGTATGAGGTTGTCTAATAGAGAGTAACCTAACACAGAATATTTGGTAGGAAAATAAAGACAAGTCAATTAATACTATATAACATTTAATTCAACAATATACAAAGAGGGAACTAACTCTCATTTCTTATAATGTATGAGGTTGTCTAATAGAGAGTAACCTAACACAGAATATTTGGTAGGAAAATAAAGACAAGTCAATTAATACTATATAACATTTAATTCAACATCATACAAAGAGGGAACTAACTCTCATTTCTTATAATGTATGAGGTTGTCTAATAGAGAGTAACCTAACACAGAATATTTGGTAGGAAAATAAAGACAAGTCAATTAATACTATATAACATTTAATTCAACAATATACAAAGAGGGAACTAACTCTCATTTCTTATAATGTATTAGGTTGTCTAATAGAGAGTAACCCAACACAGAATATTTGGTAGGAAAATAAAGACAAGTCAATTAATACTATATAACATTTAATTCAACAATATACAAAGAGGGAACTAACTCTCATTTCTTATAATGTATGAGGTTGTCTAATAGAGAGTAACCTAACACAGAATATTTGGTAGGAAAATAAAGACAAGTCAATTAATACTATATAACATTTAATTCAACAATATACAAAGAGGGAACTAACTCTCATTTCTTATAATGTATGAGGTTGTCTAATAGAGAGTAACCTAACACAGAATATTTGGTAGGAAAATAAAGACAAGTCAATTAATACTATATAACATTTAATTCAACAATATACAAAGAGGGAACTAACTCTCATTTCTTATAATGTATGAGGTTGTCTAATAGAGAGTAACCTAACACAGAATATTTGGTAGGAAAATAAAGACAAGTCAATTAATACTATATAACATTTAATTCAACATCATACAAAGAGGGAACTAACTCTCATTTCTTATAATGTATGAGGTTGTCTAATAGAGAGTAACCCAACACAGAATATTTGGTAGGAAAATAAAGACAAGTCAATTAATACTATATAACATTTAATTCAACATATACAAAGAGGGAACTAACTCTCATTTCTTATAATGTATTAGGTTGTCTAATAGAGAGTAACCCAACACAGAATATTTGGTAGGAAAATAAAGACAAGTCAATTAATACTATATAACATTTAATTCAACAATATACAAAGAGGGAACTAACTCTCATTTCTTATAATGTATGAGGTTGTCTAATAGAGAGTAACCTAACACAGAATATTTGGTAGGAAAATAAAGACAAGTCAATTAATACTATATAACATTTAATTCAACAATATACAAAGAGGGAACTAACTCTCATTTCTTATAATGTATGAGGTTGTCTAATAGAGAGTAACCTAACACAGAATATTTGGTAGGAAAATAAAGACAAGTCAATTAATACTATATAACATTTAATTCAACATATACAAAGAGGGAACTAACTCTCATTTCTTATAATGTATGAGGTTGTCTAATAGAGAGTAACCCAACACAGAATATTTGGTAGGAAAATAAAGACAAGTCAATTAATACTATATAACATTTAATTCAACAATATACAAAGAGGGAACTAACTCTCATTTCTTATAATGTATGAGGTTGTCTAATAGAGAGTAACCCAACACAGAATATTTGGTAGGAAAATAAAGACAAGTCAATTAATACTATATAACATTTAATTCAACAATATACAAAGAGGGAACTAACTCTCATTTCTTATAATGTATTAGGTTGTCTAATAGAGAGTAACCCAACACAGAATATTTGGTAGGAAAATAAAGACAAGTCAATTAATACTATATAACATTTAATTCAACATCATACAAAGAGGGAACTAACTCTCATTTCTTATAATGTATTAGGTTGTCTAATAGAGAGTAACCTAACACAGAATATTTGGTAGGAAAATAAAGACAAGTCAATTAATACTATATAACATTTAATTCAACATCATACAAAGAGGGAACTAACACTCATTTCTTATAATGTATGAGGTTGTCTAATAGAGAGTAACCTAACACAGAATATTTGGTAGGAAAATAAAGACAAGTCAATTAATACTATATAACATTTAATTCAACATATACAAAGAGGGAACTAACTCTCATTTCTTATAATGTATGAGGTTGTCTAATAGAGAGTAACCTAACACAGAATATTTGGTAGGAAAAAAGACAAGTCAATTAATACTATATAACATTTAATTCAACATCATACAAAGAGGGAACTAACACTCATTTCTTATAATGTATTAGGTTATCTAAAAGAGAGTAACCTAACACAGAATATTTGGTAGGAAAAAAGACAAGTCAATTAATACTATATAACATTTAATTCAACAACATACAAAGAGGGAACTAACACTCATTTCTTATAATGTATTAGGTTATCTAAAAGAGAGTAACCTAACACAGAATATTTGGTAGGAAAATAAAGACAAGTCAATTAATACTATATAACATTTAATTCAACATCATACAAGAGGGAACTAACACTCATTTCTTATAATGTATTAGGTTATCTAAAGAGAGTAACCTAACACAGAATATTTGGTAGGAAAATAAAGACAAGTCAATTAATACTATATAACATTTAATTCAACAACATATACAAAGAGGGAACTAACATTCATTTCTTATAATGTATTAGATTATCTAAAAGAGAGTAACCCAACACAGAATATTTGGTAGGAAAATAAAGACAAGTCAATTAATACTATATAACATTTAATTCAACATCATACAAAGAGGGAACTAACATTCATTTCTTATAATGTATTAGATTATCTAAAAGAGAGTAACCCAACACAGAATATTTGGTAGGAAAATAAAGACAAGTCAATTAATACTATATAACATTTAATTCAACATCATACAAAGAGGGAACTAACACATTTCTAATAATGTATTAGATTATCTAAAAGAGAGTAACCCAACACAGAATATTTGGTAGGAAAATAAAGACAAGTCAATTAATACTATATAACATTTAATTCAACATCATACAAAGAGGGAACTAACATTCATTTCTTATAATGTATTAGATTATCTAAAAGAGAGTAACCTAACACAGAATATTTGGTAGGAAAATAAAGACAAGTCAATTAATACTATATAACATTTAATTCAACAATCATACAAAGAGGGAACTAACACTCATTTCTTATAATGTATTAGATTATCTAAAAGAGAGTAACCTAACACAGAATATTTGGTAGGAAAATAAAGACAAGTCAATTAATACTATATAACATTTAATTCAACATCATACAAAAAGGGAACTAACACTCATTTCTTATAATGTATTAGATTATCTAAAGAGAGTAACCTAACACAGAATATTTGGTAGGAAAATAAAGACAAGTCAATTAATACTATATAACATTTAATTCAACATCATACAAAGAGGGAACTAACACTCATTTCTAATAATGTATTAGATTATCTAAAAGAGAGTAACCCAACACAGAATATTTGGTAGGAAAATAAAGACAAGTCAATTAATACTATATAACGTTTAATTCAACTCGTACGGAGGGAACAAGCTTCCCAGGCTATAAAAGAGTCACAATGTGTTTGAGGACATGTAGAAATGTCTGACTAACAAAGAGGTTGAAACCAATTACTATTTCTCGGGTCTTGAAACAAAGCAAGTACCATGTGCACCGTTGAGGAGAAGCGGTGACTACGTCCGTCCTCATCAAGCCGGGCTTTTAAAAGAGAGAAAGACTTTTGGTTCCCCTGTCACATGACCAAAAACGGACACCTGACGTAGTAGAGCTAATCAAACCCTGTGACAAAAGAGACTACTCCATTAGTTTCCAAGTTGTAGCCGTATCTGAGCTACTGTATGACTGCACCACTTAATCACATTGGGAAATGTACAAGGATTGTGCGCGCTGTCATAACCAAAAGAACAGCTGTAGGACCACTTGCTACCAATCACACAAATCAGCCAGTTAATGCGAACAAGACTCGCTGTACACTACTGGAGAAGCAGGGACGAGCTCATAAGTGACGTTCTCCAGTGTGTACCTTCACATGAACACACCAATGTTGATCAGCCAGAGAACATTCCAGGAGTGATGTTAGAAGAAGAAGAAGAAGAAGAAGAAGAAGAAGAAGAAGAAGAAGAAGAAGAAGAAATTAGATAAAAAGAAAAAGAAGCAATCAAAAGAAGAAGAAGAAGAAGAAGAAGAAGAAGAAGAAGAAGAAGCAGACGGATATGCAAGAAGAAGAAGAAGAGGGGGGAGATGCAAGAAGAAGAAGAAGAAGAAGAAGAAGAAGAATGGGGAGATGCAAGAAGAAGAAGAAGAAGAAGAAGAAGTCAATAATTAAAGTTTATTAAAAAATCATTAATTATTTTCCGATCAACGTAATATTTGAAAAAGAGTGCTGTGTACATGACCTTGTGTCAGACACTGCAAAGTTGAGTAAATAGATATCGGTAGCGTTTCTAGTTTTTAAAGAATATCAAAAGCTTCGAATTCTTTTCATTGCAACCATTCTTTGGGAATCTCTTTAAAGCAGCAACTGAAATCGTTATGGTCATTATTCTGCGAATTCCTCAAAGCCAGACATTCTTCAATGAGTTGGTTCTGTCCAAAAACTGTGCGCGACCAAAGTTCCTCGCATTGAACTCTCTCATGAAATGGACTCTTATCTCCAACAGTGCAAACACATACAACAACAAAATAAAATGAAATAGAACATCTTTCTTTCTTTCTTTCTTTCTTTCTTTTCAATAGTGTTTTTCTTTCTTTCTTTCTTTTCCATTGTGTCTGTCTTTTCTTTTTTTCTTTCTCTCCTTTTTCTTTCTTTCTTTCTTTCTTTCTTTTTTCTTCCTTTCCCATTGTGTCTGTCTTTCTTTCTTTCTCTCTTTCTCTCCTTTTTCTTTCTTTCTTTCTTTCTTTCTTTCTTTCTTTCTTTACTTTTTTCTTTTTTTCTTTCTTTTCTTTCTTTCTTTTCTTGTCTTCTTTCTTTCTTTCTTTCCTTTCTTTCTTTCTTTCTTTCTTTCTTTCTTCTTCTTTTTTCTTTCTTTTTTTTCTTTCTTTCTTTCTTTTCCTTCTTTCTTTCTTTCTTTCTTTCTTTCTTCTTTCTTTTTGTTTCTTTCTTTCTTTTTCTTTCTTTCTTTCTTCTCTTTCTTCTTTCTTTCCTTTCTCCTTTCTTTCTTCTTTCTTTTCTTTCTTTCTTTTCTTCTTTCTTTTTTTCTTTCTTTCTTTTTTCTTTCTTTCAATTTCAATAGTGTTTATGTTCTTTCTTTTCATCTATTCTTTACCATTGTGTCTATATTTCTTTCTTTCTCTCTTTCTTCCCTTTTCTTTCTTTTCCATACGTTTTTTTCTTTCTTTTTTTTTTTCTATGCTATTTTTTTCTTTTTCTTTTTTCCATTATATCTGTCTTTCTTCTTTCTTTCTTTCTTTATTTATTTCCATTGTGTCTATTTTCTTTCTTTCTTTTTCTCTCCCTCTGTTTTTGTTTTTCTTTCATTTCCATACTATTTATTTCTTTCTTTCTTTTTTTCCATTAGATCTGCCTTTTTTTTTTATTCTTTCTTTCTTTCTTTCTTTATACATTCTTTCTTTATTTGTTTCTCTTTCTCTCTCCCTCTGTTTATTTCTCTCTTTCTTTAATTGTTTATTACTCTCTCTCTCTCTCTCTCTCTCTCTCTCTTTCTTTTTCATCAGTCTATAAACTTTCCCATATAAATGTTTATTTTTTCGTTTCTACCTTTATTTATTTATTTATTTTCTTTCAAACCTTTTTTTAATATCATCTTAACTTTTATATGTTTGTATTTAACTTTCTCATGTAACGAATGACCCCCCCTCTCCCCCCTCTCTCTCTCTCTCTCTCTCTCTCTCTCTCTCTCTCTCTCTCTCTCTCTCTCTCTCTCTCTCTCTCTCTCTCTCTCACTCTCTTTGTCTCTTTCTTTCTTTTCTTCCTTCATTCTTTTATTCCATCTTTTATTTAGAGTATTTTTCTTTCTTCATCTTCCCTCATATTCTTCTCATTCATTCTTCATTTCATTTTTCACCTTTTTTTTCTTCTGCAAATTAATCTTACATTTTCACCGCTTTTTCTTCTTCTTCTTCTTTCTTCTTCTTCTTCTTCTTCTTCTTCTTCTTCTTCTTTCTTCTTCTTCTTCTTTCTTTCTTCTTCTTCATCTTATTTTATTTATTCTTTCTTGTGTCTCACTCTTCTCTTCTTCTTCTTCTTCTTTCTTTCTTTCTTTCTTTCTCTCTTTTCTTTCTTTCTTTCTTCTTCTTCTTCTTCTTCTTCTTCTTCTTCTTCTTCTTCTTCTTCTTCTTCTTCTTCTTCTTCTTCTTCTTCTTTATTTGATTTATTCTTCTTGTGTCTCCTAACTTTTTCTTCTTCTTTTTCTTCTTCTTATTATTATATATTATTATTATTCTTATTATTAGCATTATTATTATTATTTCTTTCTTTTCTTCTTCCTTCTTCTTCTTTTTCTTCTTCTTCTTCTTCTTCTTCTTCTTCTTCTTCTTCTTCTTCTTCTTCTTCTTCATTTCCATTCAATTCATTCATTATCACCCTAACCCGCCACTCCACCTTTCCCATCACGCCCCCCCCCCTGCTCAAGACCCAACACCACCCTCACCGCCACCCAACCACATTCTTTTCAGATTTTCTCATCTTCATTGACCTTTTCTCTATGTATTCTGCTTTACTTTCCCGCCATTTTCTACACCACCAACACCCCACCACCCTCGTCACACCACCACGCACCACCCCCACCCCTAACCCAACCATCAACCCCCCACCCACCCAACTACCAGACTTTCATCCTTAATGATTGGCTTTTCACTCTATCGATCCGATATTCGATATTTCTCATTTCTGACTCTGAAACTGCGCAAGCGCAAAAGCGCCCTCTGTCGGTGGCTTTTTTCCCGCCCTTTCGCTCACCTCTTCCCGCGTCTACTTCATGCCTAAACATCGCGCCAATCTCCTCCTGCCAACCCCCCTCCCCAAAACATCACCACCGCCACCACCTCTTATTTTTTAATCCCTCTCCTCACACTCCTACTCTTAATATATCACACACACCTTCTTACAGTATCTACTCCTCCTCTCCTCCCCTCCCTCTTTAATTTTCCAATCCTCCTCCCCTTCCTCTTCCCCCTCCTCCTCCTCTAACAACTGACGTCTCCTTGCTACACAATTATTTCTATGAACGTTGTCTACTGTCCTTCCGTCATTGCCCGCACCCAAGGGCATCTCGAGAGACCTTCGTTCCACAACACGTAAAACGTTCTGTTGACATGCATATCATAATAGAATATAATCGCATGAGAGAAAGCGAAAAGGCATAACTCAAAAATTATTACTTATATGTTGTTTTTTTTTGGGGGGGGGGGATTCGTAGAAATGGCGTGACCTTTAAATCCGACCTTCAATTAATCCGATCGTCTTTTAATCCAACCGACAATTAATCAAAACGTGTGTCAGCATTTATTATATTTGTTGATATATCTGACTATCCATTCTACAGGTAAAAATCACCTTTTCCGACGTTCTTTTAATCCGACCTCCTTTTAATCCGACCTTCTAATTCGACTGTTCTTTAATCCGACCTTTAACCCAAACGTGTTATTCGCATTTGTTGATATTTCTGACTATACAACTACAAGTAAAAGTCACCTTGTCAGACGTTCTTTTAATCCGACATTCATTTAATCCGACCTTCTTTTAATCCAACCTTCTATTTCGACTCTCCTTTAATCCGAACGACCTTTAACCCAAACGTGTTATTCGCATTTGTTTATATTTCTGACTATCCATTCTACAGGTAAAAGTCAGACGTTCTTTTAATCCGACTTTCATTTAATCCAATCTTCTTGTAATCCAAACGTGTTATCTGCATTCATAATTTGTCGCTGGCTATCCACTTTACAGGCAAAAGTCACGTAGTCTGACCTTCTCTTAATCCGACCATCTTTTAATCCGACCTGACTATCCATTTACATGTAAAAGTCACCTTGTCAGATGTTCTTTTAATCCGACTTTCTTTTAATCCAATCTTCTTTTAATCCGACCTTCTATTTCGAACATCCTTTAATCCGACCGACCTTTAATCCAAAATTTAATCCGCATTTGTTGATATTTCAGACTATCCATTTACATTACTTGTCAGAAGTTCATTTAATCCGGCTTTTTTAATTCAATCTTCTTTTAATCCGATCTACTAATTCGACCGCTCTTTAATCCGAATGACCTTTAATCCAAATGTGTTATCCGCATTTGTTGTTATTGGCTTTTCACTCTATCGATCCGATATTCGATATTTCTCATTTCTGACTCTGAAACTGCGCAAGCGCAAAAGTGCCCTCTGTCGGTGGCTTTTTTCCCGCCCTTTCGCTCACCTCTTCCCACGTCTACTTGTCAGACGTTCATTTAATCCGACCAACATTTAATCCATACGTGATATCCACATTCATGATTTGTTGGGATTTCTGTCTATCCATTCTACAGGCAAAAGTCACGTAGTCTGGCCTTCTCTTAATCCGAACTTCTCTTAATCCAACCTTCTTTTAATCCGACCTTTTTTTAATCCGACCGACATTTGATCCAAGCTTGATATCCGCATTTATCATTTGTTGGTATATCTGATAATCCATTTTACAAGTAAAAGTCACATAGTCTGACTTTCATTTGACCAGAGCTTCATTTAATCCAATCTTCTTTTAATCCGACCTGCATTTAATCCAAACGCGTTATCCGCCTTCATAATTTGGTGGCGTTTCTGGCTATCCAAATTACAGGCAAAAGTCTGACCTTCTCTTAATGCGAATTTCTTTTAATCCGACCTTCATTTAATCCAATCTTCGTTTAATCTGACCTTCTCTTGATCCGACCTTCTTTTAATCCGACATTCTTTTAATCCAACTAACATTTAATCCGATATTCTCTTAATCCGACCAAAATTTAATCCGACCAAAATTTAATCCAATCTGCTTTTAATCCGACCTTCTTTTAATCCGACCTTCTTTAATCTGACATTTTTATAATGCGACCTTCTTTTAATCCAATCTTCTTTTAATCCGACAAACATTTAATCCGACCTTCTTTTAATCCGACCTTCTGCTATATTTTGGTGTTTTTAACTATCCATTCTACAGGTACAAGTCCTCTCGTCCAACCTTGTTTTAATCTTTTTAATACAATCTTCATTTAATCCAATCTTCTTTTAATCCGACCAATATTTGATCCAACACAATTCGAAACTATGTCGGATTGATCCTGAGATTCTGAGTGTTCAGGGAAAGGATTCATTGCACACACCCGCGCTGCCTGGTTTGTGCACTCCCCCTCTTGTGGCTCAGAAGGATGGGAGCCTGGTTGAGCAGTCCGTGATATGCAATACTCCACATTATCCCTTACTTAGACTAGATGGGTGTCGGAGAGGCCCACTCAGATCAATCGGCTGGTCACGGTAACACCTTAGCACCTATTGTCCTAACCCTATTGCCTTTATGGCAAGCCCCAACACTTTTTATCATATATGTACTAGAAGGTGTTGGCTGAGGGATTCATGTCCTGTGTATCCCATTAGACTCTATCTGATGGGGAAGTTCCAATTCTGGAGCTATGGGGAATGTGAAGAACACATTCATCGCCATTACTCCCAGGTCCACTCTGACCCTGGTTAGGTTTCTATCTATTTGGTTAAATAAAAAACATTAGTCTAAAAAGTGTGTTTAAAAATGTTTTTTGTAGCTATTTCCAGGAACCTATTAATAAAGAAAATGTTGAATACCCTACAAGAATGAATAAACAAAACATCTTTGGCATAAAATAACCCAACAATGGTTGACATGCCGTAAAATCCACCGAACTAACTCATGCAATACCTATTTACGTCCCTTTCGCCAAACAAATTATCATTCTCCCATTTTTCATAAGTCATCCAGACAGCCATCATAATTTGAGTCCTGATAAGGTTGCAAAAACCGAAACATTATAACGTCGTCAAGAATAAATTCATCTTTTTGAATATCTTTTTTTATTTTCTACACACTAACAAGTGATTTCAGCAGTCTATTCATCTTTTATGTTGCATTTGTGAATGTGACGTCATAATTACCCTCCCTGACACCTGACAACCATGCGCAATGCTCTCTTTTTTATTTTTATATCCCAAGACGCAATACCAGATATATGGGACTTTTTAGGTGCGTGGCGTAAGGGTTAGAGTTGTAGAAAATGAACTTGTCGGCCCGAGTTCCAATCCTGGACGAAGCTGTTTGCATTTCACATAGCGCTAATATTTCTGGGAAAGGTATGCATCCAACTATTCTTTCCCCAGCCATGGGTAAATAGCAGGGCAGACTGGGCTCTTGGGTTTTGTTGACATTGACTAGTGTGTATAAAATCTTTACAATTGTTTTCATTTTAATTTTAAAGTTATTTCAATTGAATTACATTTTATAAACCCCACAGAGTTGAAACAGGCGCTTGTTAGCACAATATTTACTATTGTTTTTCTATTTCTATACCTCATATATATATATATATATATATATATATATATATTATTATTATTATTATTATTATGAAATGGGTACAAGTGATAACCTACTCGAGTTTCACCATAAGGATCTTCAGGGTTAAATCCACTGAATTAATCGAGACACCGATTAATAGCAGGATGCAATGAACACATACGTGAGATCGACTGCTATTAATCGGTGTCTCGATTAATTCAGTGGATTTAACCCTGAAGATCCTTATGGTGAAACTCGAGTAGGTTATCTCTTGTACCCATTTTATAATAAATTTGCTCTACTTAGTGTTGAGCACTTTGTATTTGTTATATCGCTGACTTACACCCTGATTTCCACACTTACATCGTGACCAAATTCACCGGTAAGTCAAATTTTCCATTTATATATATATATATATATATATATATATATATATATGATAAGTTGTAAACACGGTTTGTTTTGGAATGGCTTTTTGCCGATAATTTTTGGGAGAATAAGTGCTTAATTGGAGTCGTACCTAATTTTGAAAATTAATTAATTAATAATGAATTAGGCGGGAATACCTATTAAATGTATGGCTAAACAAATCGAGAAAAATCAATCTCTGTATGTACATTTCGGCCTATTAGGCCTCATCAGCAGAGCTATAGATCGGAAGACCGCCCTGTGCGTGATTTGAAACCGGACTGCCAAGCTGACAGGCCGATCCCATAACCCCTACACTAAACGGACTTCTTAGATTTTATGATTTGTTTAGAGTAGGTTAATATTCCTCTTCTAGTGACTTTTATTACACGACGATATGATAAGTTGTAAACACGGTTTGTTTTGGAATGGTACTTTATTCAACCAACCTACAAGTGTCCTCAAGTGTCTATTCAGCTTTTATGTTGCATTTGTGAATGTTACGTCATCGATGTTTAAAAACAAATTATGCAAATGATCTAATCACGCGAGGAAAATACTTTATCCAATGATATACCAAGTAACTCAAGTGCGTGTTTCAGGTAATAAGAAGTAGTTGTTATGGTTGGGTGGTTGGTTGGTTTGGGATTTATGGCATGTCAACCTTTAGATGAGACCCCTTAACAGGTGCTTCAACTTCAGATCAGATTGAACCCGGGAGTTATGGTGATGAAGGGTACTCCATACTCTCTAGAGATCCAGAATTGGAACTTAATCATTAGATGCAGTTTAACGTCATATCCAGGATGCTAAGACCTTCAACCACCGCCTTCTAGCACATATATGATAAAAAGGGTTTTAGGTATGCCATATGGGCAAAAGGGTTTTGGGCAATCATATAGGTGATAGATGCAGTTTAACGTCATATCCAGGATACTAAGACCTTCAACCACCGCCTTCTAGCACTTATATGATAAAAAGGGGTTTGGGGATTTGACCTATCATGTGACGATCCAGTGCAGCGCTGTCTTCTTGATTTTTATATCCTAAGACGCAATATTAAATATATGGGACTCTTTATAAATGACACGATTACAGAACGGAATCTGTGAAACTAGCTTTTCCTCATTGACACGTGTCTAGCCACACACACTTATAGGTAAAAAAAGAACAATTTCCTCGTAAATTCCTACCATAAAATAAACTGAACCCTCATTTTATGTCCGTGTTTTTGCACCCGTTATTTTACAATACTAAATAAATTGTCTTTATTTGTTAAAGAATAAAGAATAAAGAAAATATATTTAGTATTGTAAAATAACGGGTGCAAGAAAAATAAAACATTTATTGCAAAAACACGGACATAAAATGAGGGTTCAGTTTATTTTATTGAAGGAATTTACGAGGAAATTTTATAAAAGGTTATATATATATATTATATATATATATATATATATATATATAAAGATAATCTACTGAGTCAGACGAACCTACTATTAGTTTCGCAAAAGCCCTCTCAGGGCTAAAATCTGACTTTAGCCCTGAAGAGCTTTATGGCGAAACTAATAGTAGGTTCGTCTGACTCAGTAGATTATCTTTATTACTTGGCTCTACTTAGGTATCGAGCACTTTTTACAGATTAGCTTTCTCCTAGCGTTATATGAATATATATATTTCTTATATACATATAATACATATAAATTGTTTTTTCTTTTGGCCAAATACTGTACCAATAGATTATTTTTTGTTGGAACGAATATCTTGGTCTTTTCTTTTTTTCAAAGATTTTTTTCTTCCTGGTTGATGTTTGGTAGTATATTTTTACAATCAAACTTTTGCTGGGTTTTTTCTCTCCGCAAGGATTTACCAACACGCTTGGTATATTATATATATTATATATATATATATATATATATATATATATATATATATATATATATATATATATTATACCTTTTTATAAATGACACGATTACAGAACGGAACTGTCAACTAGCTTTACTCATTGACACATGTCTAGCCACACATATAATTATAATATATAGAATGGAGAATGGAAAATGGACGCATCCCAAAAGATCTTTTGTAAGGCAAATTAGTAAAAGGCTCCCGATCGGTTGGTAGACCATGCCTACGATTTAAAGATGTCTGCAGGAGAGCTATGAGAATATGCCATATTGACACAAACACGTGGGAGGTAGATGCAAAAAATAGGGCGGCCTGGCGCCTCAACGTTAAGCAAGGCACGGAGAGGGGTGAGGCAGAGAGGAGAGTAGCCTCGACGGAAAAGAGAGCCAGAAAGAGAAAGAAAAAGCCAGCAGCCCCAGAAAGCATCACAGTTTTTGTGCATTCAGTGCACCAAAGACTGTCATTCAAGAATTGGCCTGTAGAGTCACTTGTGCAGATCCAGATAAAATTTTTATTCTTATTTTGGACACTACCCCATCGTCCTTAGTGGGCGGAAAGGATCCAATAATAATAATAATTATATAATATATATATATATATATATATATATATATATATAAAAGCCATATCATAAACACATCGCTTGTGTATTTACTTCCCATACTGTCGTGTAGAAGGACTCACTATAAGAGGAATAGAAACCTAGAAAAATCTAAGAAAGTCCGGTTGGTGTAGGGGTTACGGTGCTCGCCTGTCAACTTGACAGTCGGGTTTCGAATCACACACAAGGCGGTCTTCCTATCTATAGCTCTGCTGATGAGGCCTAATAGGTCAAAATGTACATACAGAGATTGATTTTTCCCGATTTGTTTAGCCTTACATTTAAATAGGTATACCCACCTAATTAATTAATTATTAATTAATTAACTTTCAAAATTAGGTACGACTTCAATTAAGCACATATGCTCCCAAAAATTGTCGGCTAAAAAAAGCCATATCATAAACACATCGCTTGTGTATTTACTTCTCATATATATATATATATATATATATATATATATGGGACGTTTTTATAAATGACACGATTACTGAAACGTGAAATTTACGCTGTTCCGCGCCCTTTTTTGACGACGACCACGACACCAGCAAAGGTGACGTTTGTCGATAAAAAAAACCGCTCGAAATTTGTAACATGTTCATTTTATCGTCAAAACTGATGTCGTCACTTTGAAATTTTGTCTTTATTGTGTTTTCATTTGACATAATAAAAATAAAAAGATAAAAATGAACAATGTCTTTAAATTTATTTCGTTCGTGTCTTTTGGTTCGAGTTGTGTTTTCATGTCTGCTCTCCACTTAGGTGTGCTCTTTACTCTCCAATTTTATATGAGCTCTCCAATTTCAACCTGATTACGCATTTATGTAACTCTGTTAGCGGGGTTTATGATACGATGACTCTATCCCTGCAGAGGGGTTACACTTACTCCACCCAAAAGGGGTTTCCTGGGCATAACACTAGACAGTATCTGATGGTGAGGCTCCAGTTCCGGAACTCTGGGGACTACGATTACTCTTTATTGTTATTACTCCCAGGTCCACTGAAACTGTCTAAATTAGTAAAATATAATACTATATGCACAAGGATTGTGTCACCCTGTCGGCTGGGGCTGTAGAATACACCAACTGCACATCTGCAGAGAGGAACATTCTGGTAATGGGACCACCTGTTGCTTAAGGACGGACTCCAAGCGGCTGGGCAGGCCATGACATGTATCACTCCACTTTAACCCTTAGGCTAGACGGTCGGTCGGAGAGGCTCCCTCCGATCAATCGGCTCGTCACGACAATCACTAGCACCGATATGATTTTCTCAATCCTATTGACCTTATGGCAAACTCAAACGTCTTTTATCATATGTGTGCTCTCCAATTTCAACCTGGTTACGCATTTATATAGCTCTATCAGCGGGGCTTAGAAAACGATGACTGTATCCAGATGACTGCAGAGGGGTAAGACCCACTCCAAAAAAAAAAAGGGATGTCCTGTAGATGACACTTAACTGCATCTGATGGTGAGGCTCCAGTTCTGAAACTCTGGAGAGTAGGATTACTCTTCATTATTATTACTCCCAGGTCCACTGAAAACTGTCTAAATGAGTAAAACATAATACTATATGCACATGGATAGTCATCCTGTCAGCTGAGGCTCTAAAATACACCGACTGCACCTCTGCAGAGGAGACCCCCCCCTAATGGAACCACCTGTTGGCCATGGATGGCGACCCATGATGCTTAAGGACGGACTCCTGGAGGGTGGGCAGTATCCACTGCAGAGGCCCATTCCCAAAAAGGGGTGTCCTGTGTATGACAGTAAACTGTATCTGATGGTGAGGCTCCAGTTTTGAAACTCAAGGAAGTATGATTACTCTTTATTACCATTAATCACAGGTCTTGTTGTGTCCATTTCCTACGATAGTAACCATTACACCAGATTGAACCTGAGATTGAACATCAAAATCACTTTGCCATAACTGAGCATTATCCATAAAAAATGTTGTTGAAGTTACCTTAGAGTTTTATTTTCTATAATGCAAAATACAGAACAATTGATATAACTACAGTCTAATGGATATAATTCTTTTTTTTTTCCCATGACTTATTGGTTGAAACATTAAAGGCCAAATAAAACACATAAAATATGACCAATGAAACATAATGTCTCTGAAAATATATGCTTATCTCTGTTAAGGGAAGCAATATTAAGATTTTAAATGAGAAATAAATAAATAAAGGAAAAAATATCAGAAAATCAGAAAAAAAAGGAGTAATGTCCTATTTACTCATACCTGGAGAGAGAATAGTTGAATGCATACCTTTCCCAAGAGTATTATCACTATGAAATGCAAACAGCCTGGTCCAGGATTTGAAGTCATCTTGTTGTGTCCATTTCCTACGATGGTAACCATTACACCATGTACCTCCATTCTCAAACCATGGATTGAGATTGAACATCAAAATACCTGAGATTGAACATCAAAATTTCTTTGCCATAACTAAGCATTATCCATAAAAAATGTTGTTGAAGTTACCTTAGAGTTTTATTTTCTGTAATACAAAATACAAAACAATTGATACGACAGTTTAATGGATATATTTCTTCTTTTTTTTTTCCATGACTTATTGGTTGAAACATTAAAGACCAAATAAAACACATAAAACACATAAAACATGACCAATGAAACATAATGTCTCTTATAAACATATGTTTATCGGTAAAATATCATGCTCTATGCACACAAATGCAGTTGCCCTGATGCCTGGAACTGTAAAATACACCGATTGCACCTCTGCAGAGGGGTAAAATCCCCTCAAAAGCTTGGGTAAATACGGCATCCCATCATGGTAAAATGTTAACAAGCTAGTCTCGAAGATCCACTACTACTGAATGACGGGCTCGATTCTCGCCGGATGCCCCATAATTGAAATTTTGTGCCACATCTTACATGTAGAGGTATGGGCAAATAGGATGTCCGATTTAAATGTAATTGTTAGCAAGCTAGTCTCGCAGATCCATTACTACTAAATAACGAGTTTAATCCTCACCGTATGCCCCATATTTGTGGCACACCCTACCCGTGGTGAACGGGTTGGGTAAATACCGGCCTTTCCAAAGAGGGTGGACGTCCTCTCGTGTTATAATGGTTAGAAAGCTAGTATCGCAAATCTATTACAACTGAATCGCGAGTTCGATCCTCATTGGATTCCCCATACTTGCGACATTGTGACACGCCTTGCCCGTGGTGAACGGGTTGGGTAAATACCGGCCTTTCCCAAGGGCGTGGGCGCCCCCTCGTTTTATAATGATTAGCAAGCTAGTCTCGCAGATCCATTACGATTAAATAGCGAGTTTGATCCTAGCTGGATTCCCCATACTTGCGACCTTTGTCACATCTTGCCTATAACGAGCGGGTTGGGTTAATATGGCGTCCCATCCTGATGTAATAGCTAGTAAGCTAGTCTCACAGTTCCATTAATACTGAATACCGAATATGATCTCAAAGTAGTTTTTTTTTACTATCAAGAAGAGAGCACCTTGGGTTTTTCCTTCTCCTAATTCGATTGCCATACCGATTTTAAAGAGACCAGTCTGACCTACTGTTACGATTTTTGTGGCCATCCTTAGGCTTCAAGCGAGAGCAGTCTCCAGCGGAGATCCCTTGTGTTCAACAGAGCGCGATCCTTAATGAAGAAACCTTTAGTTGTTCATTGGTGTCCCTTAGTCTTGTGTATGATCCTTTGGTTGTTCCTTGGTGTCCTTTCGTGTTGGGTATGATCCTTTTGTTACTCTCTGGTGTTCCTTAGTGTTGGGTGTGATCCTTTGGTTGTTCCTTGGTGTTCCTTAGTGTTGGGTATAATCCTTAGGTTGTTCCTTGGTGTTCCTTACTGTTGGGTATGATCCTTTGTTGTTCCTTGTGTCCCTTAGTGCTGTGTACGATTATTTGGTTGTTCCTTGGTGTCCCTTAGTGTTGGGTATAATCCTTTGGTTGCAGGTCCGTTCGTCAATATCGCATAACGTGCAAATGAATGGCTGTCAATATCGGCGATTAAATAGTTAACTAACCACGTATTCGAGCTGTTGATTGGCTTGGTTTAATCCATGTGACCATACCGAGTCTATAAGTTTAAATGGTGGATTCCAGCACGCCTTATATACAAAAAATTGGAGGCGCGTGGTTTAATGGTTAGAGTCGTAGGAAATGGACTCATCGATCCGAGTTCAATTCCTGGACAGAGCTGTTTGCATTTCACATGGCGCTAATACCCTTAGGAAAGGTAAGAATCCAATTCTCCCTCCAGTTATGGGGAAAATAGCAGGGCAGACTGGGCTCTTTAACCATAGCTAGGTAAACAGTCTAGGAAAAGGAAAACTCTGAATTCAAACCTGTTAAACTCCGCTTAATAAATTGACCCTGTGTCGCATCTTGCTCGTGTTGAGGGGTTGGTATATATATATATATATATATATATATATATATATAATATATATATATATATATATATATGGGGGGGTTAAGGGTAAAAAATAAGACAAACGACTGGTAACAATGGTTACAAATGTATTGAACAAAAAGGAGTAGAAATTTACAGCAAAGAAAGTGGAGATTGCGTCCGACCAATACAGTTACGAGCTGACTCGCATTTGCTTCGTGTCAAGCCACAATTGTTCCTGCTACTTATAGTAATCGTCGGCGCATTTCATTTATGTCCATAGGTTATATCACCTATAACATATATATATATATATATATATTTTTTTTTTTTTTTTTTTTTGAGTATCTAGCCGCCATCCTTGAGCAGATGTAAAAGAACTTAAAGTAAGTAAGTCCTGAAATCTAGAATCCTTTGGTGAGTGAATAAGTCCTGCAATACCGAATCTTTTGATAAGTCCTATGAGGTCCAGTGAAGTAATCCCATAAGGTCCGTCCTCCACGAGCGTCCAAAGCGATGTGGCTAGATGTTCTCAGACCTTTAGTATATATAATGATATCAGCAGCAGAGCGCTGTCAGTGACTGGTTGATAGGTTGGTCACGTGACACTTGGCGAGTCTATAAATAAAAGTGACCTTTTGACGCACGCCTTATATACTAAAATTCCAACAATATATATATATATATATATATATATATATATATATATATATATATAAACTGCAACAATATTACATAGTACACAGCTGGGGAAAGAATAGTTGGATTTGTACCTTTTGCAAGTGTATTAATACTATGTGAAATGCAAGCAGCCTCGTACCGGATTTGAACTCGTCTCGCCGTTTCAATTTCCTGCGACGATAACCATTACACAACACGCCTTAATATGCCACCAAAAGAAATACAACCAAACATTGTCTGCGTTCCTCTTTCCTTAATGTTCTGCCATATTTACCATTTGGTTTGTTTTGTTTTATGGCATATCAACTTCAGTGGGTCATTTAATGCCGACTTAATTTTGGGTTCATAGCCGTGGTTTGGTTGAAAACAGATGTATATATGTATAGATTTTAACTATTTTTCAACCACTTATATTTTTTTAGTACAATCCCACTTTTTTTTAGGAAATTGAAAATCCTGGATGGTCTTATTTTTGTGAAAAAGCCTTTCAAATTACTTACTTGGTAGTATTTTGTTTGCACTAGATCAATGTCTACTCACTCTAGCAGTATATATTTCACTGTAAATCTCTCTTGGTGTGTAGTGCATATTGGGGATTCTGTGCCATCTAGTAAATGATGATGGGTCCAAAGTCTACACACTCTAGCAGTATATGTTTCCCTGTAAATCTCTCTTGGTGTGTAGTGCATATTGGGGATTCTGTGCCCTCTAATAAATGATGATGGGTGATGTAGGTGTGGCCTACTTGAAGGTGGGTCAGCACAACCTGTTCTCTTCTATTTTTGTTGTATTTTAAGTTCCATTCTCCAATGGTAGGTTTAATGTTTTGAACTTTGTTATTAATTAGTGCATTCCAATGATTTTGCCATTTAATAATTTTTTTCACAACTGTTTTATAATCAGTCTATGGTATTTTTGTTTTTGTTATTGTGTCTTTCATAGCTTTCTTTGCTTCAGAATCTACTCTGTCATTTCCAGGTTTCTCCTCCGTTTCCCTCCGTTCCGCAGACATTGACATGAATCTAACTTTTACTGTCTGCAAGAAAGACATAATGACATGCCACATTAAGACCAACACTTGGGAGGTCGGTGCAGAAAACCAAGCGGCCTGGCACCTCAATGTCAAACAAGGCACGAAAAAAAAAGTGAAACAGAGAGAAAAGTAGCCACCACAGCAAAGAGAGCCAGAAGGAAGGAGAGAAAACAACAGTCCAGGCAAGGCATCGCTGTTCATGTGCAGCCAGTGAACCAGAGACTACCACTCAAAAATTGGCCTGTTCAGCCACTCGTGAGGATGTAGATAAAGTTTTTTTGCTGATTTCTTTTTGGACACTACGCCGTCGTCTTTAGTAGACGGAAGAATGCCATCAATCTGTCTGTAGATGTTGGACTTAATCTGTCTTTTACTAAGGTTTACTTATGTCTTATTTAAAGGGAAACAGTTAGGGGAAGTAGTCTCCACAGCAAAGAGAGCCAGAAGGGAGGAGAGACAACAGCAGTCCAGGCAAGCATCACTGTTTGTGTACAGTCAGTGAACTAGAGACTACCATTCAAAAATTGGCCAGCTCAGCCACTCGTGCGGATGCAGATAAAATTTTTCTTTGTTTTCTGATTTATTTTTGGACACTACGCCATTGTCTTTAGTAGACGAAAGGATGTCATCTGTCTGTAGATATTGGCATTAATCAGACTTTTACTGTGTTGTGTTCTCTTTCTTCCATTTCTTTCTTTATGATAAAAACGGAATGTCCTGAGGTCACGACACTCATAAGAAATAAGAATTCGGCGGATAAGCAACACCTGATAACCAGAATTTACATTTTTGCATTTCATCTTGAACGATTTGGACGATGTCATTTTTTAAAACTGAGGGTGTTGCAAGATGATAACAGTCGTACTTTTAAGGAATACGAGTATTAATATATAGGTTTGACTTTTCATCTTTGATAATTTGGACGTCTGATTTTTTAGTAGGGGGTTTTTGCAAGATGACAACGGTCGTACTTTTAAGGAACACGAGTATTAATATATAGGTTTGACTTTTCATCTTTTGATAATTTGGACGTCTGATTTTGAGTAGGGGGTTTTTGCAAGATGACAACGTTCGTACTTTTAAGGAACACGAGTATTAATATATAGGTTTGACTTTTCATCTTTGATAATTTGGACGTCTGATTTTTGAGTAGGGGGTTTTGCAAAGATGACAACGGTCGTACTTTTAAGGAACATGAGTATTAATATATAGGTTTACTTTTCATCTTTGATAATTTGGACGTCTGATTTTTGAGTAGGGGGTTTTGCAAGATGACAACGGTCGTACTTTTAAGGAACATGAGTTATTAATATATAGGTTTAACTTTTCATCTTTGATAATTGGACGTCTGATCTTTGAGTAGGGGGGTTTGCAAGATGACAACGGTCGTAATTTTACTAAGGTTCACTTGCGTCTTATTTCAACGTAATCCTTGTATAAGTCGTACTTCCATCTTTACATCGCTTCTCTGATTTATTATGACAATTATTCAAGAGTTAATAATCTGGCTGATCTGTTGACTGTCTTATTGGCTGCTTTATTACCCATGATTCCTTGCTTCAGGAGTGCCCCCTTATGGGGGGAAACTGCACAGAAAAATTAAAGAAAGAAGGGAAGAAATATATATATAATTGGTTTGGTTTGTTTTGTTTTGTTTTACGGCATATCAACCTCAGTGGGTCATTTAATGCCGATAAAGTTTTCAAATAAATCAATTCTTAATGGATAATAAAATTTTTTTATAAATTCATGTTTTTCTATTTAACCCATAGATGGGACCCTAACAGGTACTACCACTCCAGGTCAGAGTGGACCAGGGAGCAATGGTGATGAAGGGGTGCTCTACATTCCCCAAACCTTCAAAACTGGAACCTCACCATCAGATAGAGTTTAACGTTATTCCCAGGACATGAAGACCCTCAGCCACTGTCTTCTAGCACCCATATGATAAAAAGGGTTGGGGCTTGCCATAAGGGCAATAGGGTTGGGAAAATCATATAGGTGCTAGGGCTTGACGTGACCAGCCGAATATATAATTGGACAGGAATAAACAAGAGAAAAAATGGGAAGAACGAAAGAAAAAGAAATAGATATTAGAAACAATGAGGCTGATAATTTTTTTTAGTTTACTGCGTCCTGGGACGCACGGATTTGATTTGAATGAGTCCTCGGGAAATTTTATGGGTCCCAACTAAAGTTTCTTAATAAATTGCAGAATTTTTATCTATTAACAACTAAAGCCATCTAACGCCTACCTTGTACCCTATGGAGTGTAAGTCATTTCCAAGAAAATAGTGAAATGTATTATTTACAGTTGAAGGGGCCGGGTTAGCTCAGTCGGTAGAGCGTTCGGCTAGAAACAACAAGGTTCTTAGCTTCGATACCGGTCCCCGCCAACTCAGCGTATGAGTAGCACAAGGATCTGTGCGGTAAAGTAAGGAGCTGATGGTAGGTGTTGCGCTCCACCTCAGATGCTAAAACAATCTCCTTGGTCTAGCGCTATTGAAAAGGGGATAGACTCCCTCGCAGACTGGCTGATACCGACTTTAGGCCGCCCCGTTGACTTTACTTACTTTACTTATTATTTACAGTTAGCTGGAAAAGATGGAGGAAGAAAAAAGACTGGGACGCATTGATACGATTCTTCTGCGTCCTTTTAGATTTTTCTGTGTCAGTGACGCATGACGCGTACCTATCAGCATCTCTGTTAGAAAGAAAGAAAGAAAAGAATGAATAAAAAAACAAAATAAGGTTATAATAATAGAATTGAACAAAAGAAGAGAAATAAATAAAAGAAAAGAAGAAAGATTATATAAAAGAAAAAAAGGAAGAAAAATAAATTCCCTTCAAAGAAAAGAAAGAAAGAAAGAAAGAACGAGACAGAAAGAAAGAAAAAAAGAAAGAAGAAAGAAAGAAAGAAAGGAAATAAATGAAAAAAGAGGAAGAAATGATAAGGCAATAGATAAAAAGAACGAATAAACGAATGAACGAACGAAAGAAGAAAGAAAGAAGGAAAAGATTAAAAAATGAAAGAAAAAAACAAAAAAGAAAAAAAATTAAGGACAAAATAAGAAATGAGAACAGAAAAGAAAAAATTAAATTAGGGAAAAGAATGAAAATTAAGAAAAAGAAAAAAGAAGAAAAAGAAAAAAATTGAATGAAAAATAAAATTGATGAAAAAAGAAATTAAAAAACTAGGAAGATGTGGTTTACAAAACACAAGAGAAAGAATTAAATAAGGGAAGAATGAAACTTGAAAAAAAAACGAAAAAAATGAATGAAAAGAAATTGAATGAAAGAATAAATTGAATGAAAAGAAATTAAAAAAAAAACTAGGAGATGCGGTTTTAACAACCAAGAAACGAAAGATGCGATTCTGCTGCTATTGATAAGATAGAATTGGTAATTTCAGAAACGCAAAAATGGAGATTTAAAAAAAGAAGAAGAAAAAAAGGAAAAGAAGAAAAATCAAATATTTTACACAAACTCTCATCTAACAACACGCACTTAACGAGATTTTCTTTTTTTCTTTTCTTTTTTTCAAGTGAAATTATCAAATACCCAAGAAGAAAGAAACAAAAAAAGAAGAACAAAAAAAACAATGTTAAAAAAAATGGAAGAAAAAAAAACAAGAAAAATATTCAGGTATGCACGCATCTAATCGAGAAAGTCTATAAATAAATTTAATCTACAAATAAAGAAGAAAGAAAGAAAGAAAAACGCGGTGAAATTCGCGTGGTTTTGGCGGCGAGCGAGAAAATGCGAGAAGTTTCACAGATGAATAGCCTCCGAGATTTCTTTTATCACATGCGCTGTTTGTGATACTCCTGGATAATGGCATTCTACAGCAGGCCATTTGAACCTTTGTTCGTTTTTGTTATGTTTGATTTTGCATTCTTTCATTCCTCCCTTTCCCTATCCTCATACCCTCCTATCCATCCCACCGTCTCCTCCTCTCCTCTCCACCACACCTTCCTCTTTACCGCCACACCGCCCGCCGCATACTTCGTCTTTACAATTTCACTCATCTTCGTTTCTATACACTCCAATA
>CM042176.1:53515404-53535404 GCA_023376005.1 Doryteuthis pealeii
AAGAAGAAGAAGAAAGATTATATAAAGGAAAAAAAAAAGGAAGAAAAATAAATAATTCCTTCAAAGAAAGAAAGAAAGAAAGAAAGAAAGAACGAGACAGAAAAGAAAGAAAAAAGAAAGAAAGAAAGAAAGAAAGAAAGAAAAAATGAAAAAAAAAAGAGGAAGAAATGATAAGGCAATAGATAAAAAGAACGAATAAACGAATGAACGAACGAAAGAAAGAAAGAAAGAAGGAAAAGATTAAAAAATGAAAGAACAACAAAAAAGAAAAAATTAAGGACAAAATAAGAAAATGAGAAAAAGAAAGAAAAAAAATTAAATTAGGGAAAAAGAATGAAAAATTTAAGAAAAAAAGAAAAAAAAGAAGAAAAAGAAAAAAAATTGAATGAAAAATAAATTGAATGAAAAAAGAAATTAAAAAACTAGGAGATGTGGTTTTACAAACACAAGAGAAAGAAATTAAATAAGGAAAAAAAAAAAAACTTTGAAAATAAAAACGAAAAAAAAATGAATGAAAAAGAAATTGAATGAAGAATAAATTGAATGAAAAAAGAAATTTAAAAAAACTAGGAGATGCGGTTTTACAAACACAAGAGAACGAAAGATGCGGATTCTGCTGCTATTGATAAGATAGAATTGTAATTTCAGAAACGCAAAATGGAGATTTTAAAAAAAAAAGGAAAGAAAGAAAAAAAAGAGAAGAAGAAAAAAAAAAAAAATATTTTACACAAACTCTCATCTAACAACACGCACTTAACGAGATTTCTTTTTTCTTTTCTTTCTTTCAAGTGAAATTATCAAATACCCAAGAAGAAAGAAACGAAAAAAAGAAGAAACAAAAAAAACAATGTTTAAAAAAATGGAAGAAAAAAAAAAACAAGAAAAATATTCAGGTATGCACGCATCTATCGAGAAAAGTCTATAAATAAATTAATCTACAAATAAAGAAAGAAAGAAAGAAAGAAACGCGGTGAAATTCGCGTGGTTTGGCGGCGAGCGAGAAAATGCGAGAGTTCACAGATGAATAGCTCCGAGATTTCTTTTATCACATGCGCTGTTTGTGATACTTCCTGGATAATGGCATTCTACAGCAGCCATTTTGAAACTTGTTCGTTTTTGTATGTTTGATTTTGCATTCTTTCATTCCCCCTCCCCTTTCCCTACCTCATACCCTCCTACCATCCCCCACCTCCTCCTCTCCTCCTTCTCCACCACACCTTCCTCTTACCGCCACCGCCCGCCCGCATACTTCGTCTTTTCAATTTCACCATTCTCGTTTCTATCACTCCAATACGACTTTTTCCCATAATTAAAAGACTTTCTTTTTTTTCTTTTCTTTCTTTTTTTTTTTTTTTTTTTGCAAATTAATTTTCGTCATTATTATTGAATGTTCTTACCAGTTCGATCTGATGCTATTTACAGCGAGGGTAAAGTGACAGCAAGTCTATTCTAAAATTCAGTATCTTTTTGCTGAATAGCTCAGTCCGGTAGAGCGTTCGGCTAGAAACCACAAGGTTCCTAGTTCGATACCGGTCCTCGCCAACTCAGCGTATGAGTAGCACAGGGATATGTGCAGTAAAGTAAGGATCTGATGGTGGGTGTGGCGCTCTCAGATGCAAAAAAACAATCTCCTTGGTCTAGCCTATTGAAAAGGGGATAGACTCCCTCGCTGACTGGCTGATACCGATTAGGCCGCCCCGTTGACTTTACTTACTTACTTATAATTGAACTAACCATCGGTTTTTGTACAACGGCTTACTGTTGATCGCAGAGGAGAAAGAGCCGCCGTGAGTGGGTTTAAAGCAGGCAAAGAGTTGATAGCTATTAGAATTCACCGACTTCAGGCTGCAGAGGGTAAGACTCCCCCCCCCAAAAAAAAAGTGACCACCTGCCCCCCCCCAAAAAAAAAATGGGGCCACCTGTTGGCCATGGTTCGCTACCCGTTATGATTAAGGGCGGAATCCTGGTGGCTGAGCGGTCCGTGACATGCAACACTCCACTTTGGTCCTTACTTAGCCTAGACGGACGGTTGCAAAGGACCCATCCGATCACATCAAATCCCCAGCACATATAGATTGTCCCTACCCTATTACTCTTATGACAACCCCCACGCTTTTTATTATACGAGCTAGAAGGTGGTGACTGATGGTTTGGTTTGGTTTGTTTTACGGCATATCAACTCGGTGGTTTATTTAATGCCGACAAAGTGGTGAAATAAATTCTTAATGCATAATACAATTTTGTTTATCAACTCATGTTTTTCTGTTTAACCCATAGATGGGACCCTAACAGGTACTACCACTCCGGGTCAGAGTTGACCAGGGAGCAATGGTGATGAATGGGTGCTCCACATTCCCCAAACCTCCAGAACTGGAACCTCACCATCAGATAGAGTTTAGCGTCCTTCCCAGGACATGTAGACCCTCAGACACCGCCTTCTAGCACCCATATGATAAAAAGGGGTTGGGGGGCTTGCCATAAGGGCAATAGAGTTGGGGGAATCATATAGGTGCTAGGGCTTGATGTAACCAGCCGATTGATCGGAGAGGGCCTCTCAGACTGCCCGTCTAGCCCAAGATAGGGCGAAAGTGGAGTATTGCAAGTCATGAACTGCTCATCCACCTGGGTTCTATCCTTAAGCATCACGGTTCGCCTCCCACGGCCAACAGGTGGCCCCATTGGGGGAGTCTTACCCCTCTGCAGAGGTGCAGTCGGTGCATTCTAACGCCCCAGACGACAGGACAGGTTGGTGGTTGAGGCTTTTAGTGTCCTGAGTATGACTTTAAACTGCATCTAGGGGTGAGATTCCAATTCTGGAGCTCTGGGTAATGTGGAGTACCCCTTGATCGTCATTACTCCCAAGTCCACCCTGACTCGTGGAGTGGTACTAACTATTAGGGTACCATGATGCTGGTTAAAGAAAAAGAAAGTAAAAAAGAAAGAAGCTGATGTTCAAGAAAAAGAAAAAAGAAAGAAAGAAAGAAAGAAATATCTTAAGAAAATCAAGCTGATCCGGGAGAAAGAATGAAGCTAAAGTTGGAGAAAGAAAGAAAGAAAGAAAGAAAGAAAGAAAGGAAAAAGAAAAGGATGAAGAAAGAAAGAAGAAAGAAAAAGAGAAGAGGAACGAAAGAAAGAAAAGGAGAAAGAAAGAAAGAAAGAAAAGAAAGAACGAAAGAAAGAAAGAAAAAGAAGAAAGAAAAGGGTGGAGAAAGAAAGAAGAAGAAAAAAGAAAAGAGTAACGAAAGAAAGAAAGAAGAAAGAAAGAAGAAAGAAAAGAAAGAAAGAAAAAAAGAAATAAAAGAAAAAGATAGAGAAAGAAAGAAGAAAGAAAAAAAGAAAAGTGGAACGAAAGAAAGAAAAGAAGAAAGAAAGAGAGAGAGGAAGGAAAAAGAAAAGGATAGAGAAAGAAAGAAAGAAAGAAAGAAAGAAAGAAAGAAAGGAAGGAAGAAAGAAAGAAAATGAAGCTATGGTGAAGAAAGAAAGAAAGAAAGAAAGAAAGAAAGGAAGAAAGAAAGGACTGATATATAAAGAGACAACTGAAAAAAGTGGTTAAATATAAAAAATGCGTTTTAAAAATGTGTGTTAAAAAAATTGAATACCCATCAAACACAGAAAAATCTTCGGCATAAAATAACCAAACAAGGGATGACATGCCGTAAAATCCACTAAACCAAACATGTTACTTCCCCAACAGTGCCCAGCATGTCTGGTTCCTATTGGATAGATTTTTGAGAGATATAAGGTAATTGACCATACAATTGTTGTTTTAATAATCTAAAGAGCTCAGTCGGCCCTACTATTTATCCATAACTGACGGTCGGGTGGAAAGAAAGCATTGGTGTAGGTCTTTCCCTAGGGCTCTAGCGCCAAGTCAAACGCAAACAACCTTGACCAGGATTTGAACACGGATCGCTGATTCCACTTATTCTTTCTATATCTATCTATATATATATAAAAAGGGTACTTAGCGTGTATGTATGTATGTATGTATGTATATTTGTCCGGATGAAACTACGAAAATAAAACCATTAAAAACAAAGAATATATATATATATATATATATATATATATATATATATATATATATATATATATATACTAGCTAAAGTACCCGCTTGTTTACAATTTTAATATAACATTCGCGATAGCAAAATATTTATAAAAAATCAGGTAATTATCCGATTTTAATGAAATTTTAATTATTGATTTATCAATTAATGAATTTTTAGTGCATCAGTTATTTTATGTCAAAACTTTAATTTAGTATTTTTGCTATGAAAAATTAATATATAAAATTCATTTAAAATATGAAAAATCCTGATGTTAAGTTTAAAATGTTATATTTTTAGATTCTAGAAATAAATATCTACTTAATGCAAACCTTATTTTAGTACTTCAAAGTATACGTTTTGAAGAAAAACTCTACTGAAAATATACCCCCCATTTTAAACAGAAAAAATATCGATGTATAATTTTTTCTTTAATAAGATAATAGCCAATGAAATAATTATCGAAATGAGTAAAAAAGAAATCGCCAAAAAATCAATTCATTTATTTTCTTACATTTAATTTTTCGATTTCGATACTTATTTTTTTATAGAAAAGCCACTGTATTCATAACTTCGGTCTTTTATCTCTTTATCTCTACTGTAATTAGTAAACTATAAGACCTATTCGAAAAAATGTTACGCCCCAACATAAAGTCAAATTAAGTGACCTGAAAAAAATGAGAAAGTTTTGAAATAAAATAAGTAATGTATTATAAAGATCATTCATTGATAAATAAACACTGAAAAATTAGTTAAATCCAATAATTCCCTGATTTTTGGTAAATTACTTTCTAGAGGGGGCTAAAGTCATTTTGTCAAAAATGCATTTTAGGCCAATTTTGGGTCTACGTATGTTAAGCTAAGTGTTACTAAAAAAACATTCGACAACTATATGTATGTATTTATTTAGCTATTTCTTTATTATTCTTTTACTGTTTGACAAAAAAGAAATTTCGTAAATAACTTACGAAATTCACACAAACACTTATTCAAAATAAGTAAACAGTTTTGTGTGAATTTCGTAATTTTGAAGATAATATTAACCTTTATTCAAGTTTCATTGTGTTAAATACCCCCACCCCCTTTTTAAGCGCTAATCATTTGCGATTTTTTTTGTTTTTTTGTTTACAACATTGAGAATAATATCTAACTTTTTCGTACGTGAGACAGTTTTAAATTCAGTTTTTAATTGCTTGTTTGAGTTAGAAATAAAATGTAACATTGTAATTTATTTATTTATTTGAGCAACAAAAATACCAATGACAACTAAATATCATATTTCGCGTTTAAATTTCGTTATTCTTCTTTCAAAAACGTTTTGAGTTTCACTGGATATATTTAATCATATTATATTCTAAGAAATATGAAAATAATAATATGTGGGTAACCACTTTTATTTGAGTTTTGAGTTTCACTGGATATATTTAATCATATCATATTCTAAGATATCCCTTTATTTAAACACTTGAAGGATTTTTTTCAAAAACTTTTCGTACGTAAGACAATTTTAAATTCAGTTTTTGTAATTGCTAATTCGCATATTAATTCAAATTTGATTAAAAATGGATATATTTTATTCTAAGAAATATGAAAGTATTCGTAAAAATATTGATAAAAAGGTTTTCATTTTTCTTTTTTAAATATAAACAAACACATTCAACAACGCAGTAGAAATAGAGTGGACATACGAAAACAGGCAGCAGGGTGGGGAGTGCCTGCTGATTGTAGCTGGAATATCAGCAGTAGCAGCTATGTGATAGCTTTCGAAAAATCGTTTGATTTTTGTTTGATTAATTAATTATAACCTTAATCAGTAAAAATAAATAACCAAATTTTGAGTGTTTCTTAGTTAGAACGATATCAATGTGTATGCTAGATTTTGAATCTGAGTGACCTCTCGTTTTGGAGTTATACGTCGACACGTACATACCTAAATATCTCCTTTTATATATATATATATATATATATATATATATATATATATATATATATATATATCATCGTCATCGTGCTGTTAGCACGGATATCCATGACAATCTCTCTCCATCCGTCCCTATCACTCATCATTCTCGGGAGGTCCTCTATGCAGCATCCTGTATCCGCACAGAGCTGGTCAATGTATGTCTTTGTTGGTCGGCCCACACTGGCGTGCCCATGTGCTACCTTCCACAGGAGGACGTCACTTATGAGTTCATCCTTGCTTTCAAGCAGTGTCCTGCGTGTATATATATATATATATATATATATATATATATATATATATATATATATATATATATATATATATATATATATATATATATATATATATATAACACTTTATATATAACCCTTACGATAAATTGAAAAAAAAGAACAAAAACACACACATATATATATATATATACACACACACACACACACACACACACACATATATATATATATATATGTGTGTGTGGTGTGTGTGTGTGTGTGAAGAGAAAGTGGAAGTGAATCCGACAGTATGTAATATAGTGAAAAATTGAAAAAACACAGGTTCATAAAACGAGTAATGTTTATTTCGGCCTACGCTGCAGTGTTTCGATCTGTTTCAATAGATCTTCATCAGGGCTTTTGTTAATTTGAAGAAAAATAAATTTATCACACACACACACACACACACACAAATATATAATATATATATATATATGTATTGATTCATTATTACATTCTGTATTAGTAAATACACCCTCAGTCTTGATACATTTTGAACCCAACTTCTTTTTTCCGGCATGTCTTCCCTCGGTGGGCTATTCTGGACAACTATCCTTCGTTCGTTTAAATCAATCAATAATTTAATCAATCAATTGATATCGATCTTGGTCGTTATATTTGTCCTCTTTTTGTTTAACCAGTCTATTCATTCGTATTATTTCAACGGTTTTTCGTATTCAAATTGACGAAAGGAAGGAGTGGAGGGCGGTAACCGAAAAGAAGGTTTTAGGCCTTTCTCGTTGCTCGTTCGAATAAGGCCAGTTAGAGGCGCGAAAAATAATTTCAAAGAAAAGTGTGGGGGGGGGGGGGTGAGAAAAGTGGAAGGGGTGAGAAAGAGGGGAGGGGCGGCTGAGAAATGTGGTGTGTTCTAGGTCAGGGCAGGAACAGCAAAAACAACAAAAAAAGTCTGGAAGAGGAAGAAAAAAAAAACCCCCCAAAAAACCTAACAAACAAAAAGCGACTGACAGGAAACCCTGTTCGAGACAATTTCTTTTCCCCCTTCGTGTACTTTGTCGTGGCGCGGGGGGTGGGGGGTGGGTTGTGAGACGGTGACTTAGTCTAGGGGGGGGGTGAGGCGGAGAGTAAGTAGGCGAGGGAGAGTAAGGATAGAGTGGAGAGTCAGGATGGTTGTGGCGAGTGATGAAGAGACGGGCGGGAAGAGGGGTGTGAATATGTAAATATCTAGGTTGGTCGTGATTAGTGGGGGGGGGGGTCTGTAGAGATGTCGCGGGGAGGGGGGCGTGAAAGACAAAAAAGAAAGTCGAAAAGAGGTGGGGGTCAACAGCAGCATCCTTGTATAGCTCCCATCTAGCTTTTTTCCTACAAGCGTTTCGTTAAAACCCAAGTGGTGCTGCCTTACAGTAGTACTGACACGGACACTGCTTGGAAGAATTCTCGTTTTATTTCATCAGAGAGATCAGATTTTCATATGATCGATAACTTGTTAATAGCAGTCCGTGCCTTTCTTTTCGGTAGATGAGATATTGCTGCCGAGGTATGTGAACGGGTCTACTGCTTTCAGAGACTTACGAAAGGCTCCAATCTCAGCACATGAATAGCACAGGGAACTGTACAGCAAAGTGAAGGACTGGTGGTAGGTGTGGCGCCCCACCTCAGATGCCAAAACTATCTTCTTGATCAATCTCTAGTGAGAAGGGAATAGACTCCCACACTCTCTGGTTGATAACGACTTTAGGTCACCCTCGACGACTTTACTTTTACAGCTTGGAAGAATTCTCACCAGTGAAATCAGATTTCTATGTGATCGATAGCAATCCATTTCCTATGCGTACATTGACATCGCTTTCTGTAGATGAGATATTACTACCTAGGTATGTGAACTGGTCTACTAATTTTAGAGACTTACTATCCAGTGTGAGGATGTCTCCATTTTGTTAAAACACTTGAACAGTCCCTGCCCTTCCTAAGTGTATATTGACATCACTTTCTGTAGATGAGATATTACTACCTAGGTATGTGAACTGGTCTACTAATTTTAGAGACTTACCATCCAGTGTGGAGATGTCTTCATTTTGTTTAAAACACTTGAACAGTCCCTGCCCTTCCTAAGTGTATATTGACATTGCTTTCTGTAGATGAGATATTACTACCTAAGTATGTGAACTGGTCTACTAATTTTAGAGACTTACCATCCAGTGTGGGGATGTCTCCATTTTGTTTAAAACACTGATGCCTTTCTTCATGATATGTGTTGACATTGCTTTCTGTAGATGAGATATTGCTACCACCTCTGATGCCAAAACAATCTGCTTGGTCAAGCACTAGTGAAAAGAGGATGCACTCCCTCGCTGACTAGTTGATACCGACTTTAGGCCAACCCGTTAACTTTAATTTTACAACTAGGAAGAATTGGTAAAGTGAGGAGCTTATGGTAGATGTGCCGCTCCACTTCAGATACCAAAACAATCTCCTTGGTCAAGCGCTAGTGAAAAGGGGATAGACTCCCTCACTCTCTGGCTGATACCGACTTTAGGCCACCCCGTTGACTTTAATTTTACAGCTAGGAAAAATTGGTAAAGTGAGGAGCTTATGGTAGATGTGCCGCTCCACTTCAGATACCAAAACAAGCTGCTTGGTCAAGCGCTAGTGAAAGAGGATACACTCCCTCGCTGAATAGTTGATACCGACTTTAGGCCACCCGTTAACTTTAATTTTACAGCTAGGAAAATTGGTAAAGTGAGGAGCTTATGGTAGATGTGGCGCTCCACTTTATTTTTACAGCTTGGAAGAATTCTCATCAGTGAAATCAGATCAATGGCAATCCATGCCTTTCCTTTGATATTGCTTTCTGTAGATGAGATATTACTACCTAGTGTTGTGGTCTGGTCTACTAATTATAGAGACTTACCATCCAGTGTGGAGA
Source organism: Doryteuthis pealeii (assembly GCA_023376005.1). Lineage (NCBI taxonomy): Eukaryota > Metazoa > Mollusca > Cephalopoda > Myopsida > Loliginidae > Doryteuthis > Doryteuthis pealeii. The sequence continues at coordinate 53,524,573 of CM042176.1, forward strand.
TGTCTTCATTTTGTTTAAAACACCTGAACAGTCCCTGCCCTTCCTAAGTGTATATTGACATTGCTTTCTGTAGATGAGATATTACTACCTAGGTTTGTTAACTAGTTTACTAATTTCAGAGACTCCGTGTTTAATTTGGAGGTGATTCCATCTTGTTTAAAATATACACAAATACGAAGGTAAGTCAAAAAATAATACCTATATATATATATATATATATATATATATATATATATATATATATATATACAAACGTGGCTCAGAGCAAGAATCCGACGAGCAAGACCCTTGTCAACCGCCAATGTCCTCCTTCTGAATGACAATGCTTGACCACACACAAGCATCAGGATTAGGGAGACAATCGCCTTATTCGGGTGGACAACTTTACCACATCCTCCATACTCACCAGATTTAGCGCCTTCAAACTATCTTCTCTTTGGTCCCATGAAAGAGGGTCTGGGTGGGAAACATTATTCCAGTGACAAGGAAGTGAAATCTGTAGTGAAGAAGTGGCTCAAAGAACAGTCAACAGAATATTACGGGGCAGGGATTTATGCTCTCATTGTTATTGAGAGAAACGGTAACTATGTGGAGAAATAGGGATGTGATGAAGAGAGGACCAGTTTCATTTTGATGTATGATACATATTCCTGTGTTGGTAATTATACCTGTCCATAATAAAATGACATTGCTTTTTTACCCACCTATGTGGAGAAGTAGGGATGTAATCCACAAAGGACCAGCTTCAATTTGATGTAAGATACATGTTCCTGAGTTGGTAATTATACCTGTCCTAAACAAAATGGCATTACTTTTTGACACCCCTATGTGGAGGAGTAGGGGTGTGAACCACAGAGGACTAGCTTCAATTTTATGTAAAATACATGTTCCTGTGTTGGTAAGTATACGTGTCCTAAGTAAAATGACATTACTTTTTGACTTCCCCAGACACACATTTGAATATATTTAGAGTTTTGTTTGTGGAGCATCATGGGAAGGCTTGTTTTCTTTGTGTGGTGTATCATGGGAAGGGACTGAAATTGTTTGTGTGAAGCAACCACTCTAATCAATTTCCCCAACTGCAAAAGTCCCGACACAGTCTTTTGCCTGCAACACTATCGCAGTAGTCCTTGCTCAACCCATCAAAAGTTCACTCGTTCAACGCACGTCTCTATTCAAAACACAACTGTCCGTGATGTGGGGAGGCAGGCCTTAAATAATAAGTAACTGTCCCCGAAGATCTTACGGTAATTTTCACCTTTAGTTGTCAAAATTCCTAGCATAAAATTGTGCATGCGCATTATCTGAAATGAACATAATTGTTATTAAGAACACATTTTATGATATTTTTGTGTTAATGCATACAGTTGTATTGTTTTCGAAAAAGTCTCTAAGATTTGTTTATTTCGCACGGAGACTTTCAAAATGGCTACCGGCTTGTTTCAAAGTGAAAGTCAGTTGGCTAAATTCCTAGCATAAAATTATCTGAAATGAACTTAACAGTTCTTAAGAACACATTTTATGATATTTTTGTGTTAAAGCATGCAGTTGTATTGTTTTCGAAAAATTTTCTAAGATTTGTCTATTTCGCACGGAGACTCTCAAAATAGCTACCGGCTTGTTTTCAAAGTGAAAGTCAAGGGAGGTTACTCTAATTGCCTTATTTGCTAGGAATTTAGCCAACTAAAGGTGAAAATTACCGATCTTACATCCGTGTGTGAAAGCATACAAAATCCTCATAAGAATAATTCAAAAGTATTTTGAATCGGGACCACTATTTCAAATATGACCAGTGCCTATTTCTAGTTGTGTACAAATTTGCTCGCAACTATTTCCATGAATATTATTATCTGTATAACGTTTCGGTCGATATGCCCTCCGGCCTTCTTTAGATATTTCTTGTCGGACTCGGGAAGGTTCCCGAGTCCGAGAAGGTTCCCGAGTCTGAAGAAATTGTGAAAAGTGTAGCTGATACTATTTTATACACGAAAACCGTAAGCTACCTAAGGGTGTGTGTGTGTTTTAAGAATACCCAATTTTTCGTCTACCTTAATTTTAAAAAGGAAATAAAATTAATTAAATCGATTATTTAAGGTCAAATTTTTGTCTAAATTGAAAAGTAGTAACATAATGAGCATCATCATTCGAAGGTGAAACATTGCTATTGAGAGAAATGGTGACCATGTGAAGAAGTAGGGATGTGATCCACAGAGGACCAGCTTCATTTTGATGTAAGATACATGTTTCTGTGTTGGTAATTATACCTGTCCTAAACAAAATGGCATTACATGAAATACCTGAAGAAGGCCGGGGGCATATCGGCTGAAACGTTGTACAGATAACAATAAAGATGAGGACAATAGTCCGAATAACACAGATAATACTAATCATCAAGCCTCATCTCAAACATTGAGAAATACTGTAATACCAACCCAAATGATTATAATGGGGAAGTTCCAATTCTGGATCTCTAGAGTAATTTATTCTCAAGTGCACTCTGATCCAGAACCTCTTTGGCATAAAATAACCCACCAAGGGTTGACATGCTATAAAATCCAACCAGCCAACCAGTTATACATCCTTCTTTACCAGGGATGATGTAATACCAACCCAAATGATTATAATGGGGAAGTTCCAATTCTGGATCTCTGGAACAATTTATTCCCAAGTGCCATTATAATGGTGAAGTTCCAATTATGGAGAATGTGGAGTACTTTACTCCTAGGTGTACACAGAGTGGTAGTACCTGTTAGGTTTTCATCTATAGGTTAAATAGAAAAGAAATGTGTTTTTTAAAAAGTGAGTATAAGAAAGAAAAAACTTGAATATCCATCAAGAAGGAATAAAAACAAAACCACTTTGGCATAAAATAACCCAACAAAGGTTGACATGCCGTAAAATCTAAGGAACCAGCCAACCTACCAACTTTGTACAATTTTTCTTGCAACTAATTCCAGGAATCTACTATTAAAGAAAAACCGTTCTTTTGAAATTTGGTCACTCAGAGTTTAAAAGAATCGGCAGAAGATACGAAGTAACTCGCGATTGCATGCAAGATTGGCGCCCAGGCGACTCGGTGACGCCTTCTGCACTCTCGGCAATGCAACGCAGATAACATTGTCTTTGCGTTTCATTCGAAGAATTCAATGCGAAACTATAAGTAATGTAGCCTTTTAGTCTTTCCTCGTAAATGTACCATCTCTGCTTTTAAATTATTTAGTACTCAAAAGCGTGTCTAAAAAGTTTTTCTTTTCGACTTATAACTCTTAAAAGGCAAACTTCAAAACCAAATTGGCGTTCTTGTCAATTCCCGGGGGTGGAGGGATTTGACTACTGACGGTGGATGGGTGGGGGTCACTAAGCTTCCTTATCGTACCCAAAGAGATTTGCGTTAACAAACTTCGTCTCTCACTTGTTTAAATTTTAAAGACTATTTTCTTTATCGTTACTTAAACATGGACAATACGAGCGAGGGTCAAAAGTTGGTGGGTTGGCTGGCTGGCTGGTTGGTTGGTTGGCTGGCTTGTTGGTTGGTTGGTTGGTTGGTTGGTTGGATTTCCGGCATGTCAATCTTTGTTGGGTTATTTTATGCTAGGTATACCCAATTTATCGAAAAATCCGTATTTTTTCAATACAACTGTTTTGAAAAAAATTACCAAAAATCAGTGAATTATCCGATTTTAATAGAATTTTAAGTATTGATTTATCAATTAATGAATTTTATAATGCATCATTTATTTTATTTCAAAACTTTAATTAGGTATATCTGCTATGATAAATTAATATATAAAATTCTTTTAAAATATGAGCAGCAAAATTTAAAGTTTAAAATGTCATATTATTAGATTCTAAAAAGATTTTGTTTTTAATAACTACTTTACTTTAGTATCAATCACCCATATTTTTTGGTCGAAAACTCTATTGGAAATTTACCCCCCTTTTAAATGGAACAAATATCGATGTATATTTTTTTCTATAAAATAATAGCCAATTAAATAATTATCTAAATGAGTAAAAAAAAGTCTCCAAAAATTATTTTTTAGTTTTTATTTTCATTTTATTTTCCGAATTTCGGTACTTATTTACTACCCGAGCAGATTCTTTAAAAAAACATTCTTTATTTACACCTTCGGTCTTTTGTCTTTTTATTTATGCAGAAATTAGTTTCATTATTATCCTTATTGAAAGCTCCAACCTATCAAGCCCTAGTACCTTTATGATTGTCCGAACCCTACTGCCCTTATGGAAACCCCCACCCCAACTTTTTAAAAGTCACATATGCGTTAGAAGGCGGTGGCTGAGGGTCGTAGTGTCTTTGGCATGATGTTAAACTCTGATGGTGAAGTTTCAGTTTTGGAGCTCTGGGGTATGTGGAGTACCATTCATCATCATTACTCCCAAGTCCCTAAGTAAGGGCCAATGAGCAGTGTTGCATGTGATGGACTGCTCAGCCACTAGGGTTCAATTTTTAAGCATCACGGGTCGCCACCCCAGCCAACAGGTGGCCCCATTGGGTGGGTGGGGCTTATCCCTCTGCAGAGGTGCAGTCGGTGTGACCCATCCAATAGAGCAAGGGTCAAAAGGATTTGAAATAATTGGTATGTGATAGTTTGCCGGGTGTTTATCACGTCAACGAAACTGTTCAAGTCGGGGTAGGCATTGGTAGTAGGATGGTAGTTGGTGCGATGACAGGTTTTGCATTGTTTCAATGTGTGTGATTTCAGATGAATGTGCTGTCCAGTAAAAAGTCAAAGCCCTATACATTCATAATTATTTTTATTTCTACTCTACCATTACGGACCCTTACATAGGCTAGACGGGCAATTGGAGAGGCCCCCTCCGATCAATCGGCTGGTCACGTCAAGACCTAGCAACTATATGATTGCCCCAAACCTATTGCTGTTATGGCAACCCCCAACCCCTTTTTATCATATGGGTGCTAGAAGGCGGTGGCCGGGGGTCTACATGTCCTAGGAATGACGTTAAACTCTATCTGATGGTGAGGTTCCAGTTCTGGAGGTTGGGGAATGTGGAGCACCCTTATCATCATTGCTCCCTGGTCCACTCTGACCCGGAGTGGTAGTACCTGTTAGGGTCCCATCTATGGGTTGAATAGAAAATGTGTTTATAAAAAAATTGTGTATCCATTAAGAATGAATTTATTTCAAAACTTTATCGGCATTAAATGACCCACCGAGGTTGATATGCCGTAAAACAAACCAAATCAAATAAAAATGGAATGGTCCATCATTTAGTTGAGCTGACGACATTCATAATTTTTATAAAAATCCTTACCAGATAATCAGAATTTATATTTTGCATTTCATCCTGGACGGTCCCACTTTTAAACAGAGGGTGTTGCAGGATGATAACGCTCGGAAGATTAATGAACAAGCGTAATCAATATTATAATACTATACTATTAGGTTGATATGCCGTAAAACAAAACAAACCAAATCAAAACGGCAAGGGGGAATAACTCTATTGGACTCATGTCCATCCTAACACATGTTTATGTATTTATCCATATGAAAACAGTCATTTTTGTAAGTGTGGTAAATCTGTTTTGAATTCAGTGTCATGACATTAATGGACTGCTATTAAACAAAGACATAAGGGTTGGTTGGTTGCTTGGTTGGTTTGGTTGGTTGGTTGGTTGGCTTGGTAGTTTTACAACATCCCAACTAATCTACCATTACGCAACATCTGTCTTCAAAAGAGAGTTGACCCTGGTCTTGTCTTTCTGGTTGCTGAGACTGTATCTGTATTTTAATGTTTCATTTTCGACAATTGTATTCTCTTATTTTGACGTCCAGGCCATTCACTGGTGCTTACCATAAAAATAAGCATTTAGGTATGTTATCTTTATTATTTTCATATAAGAAGAATACGGAGATTTGTTTGTATTTTATATGGATACTTAAAATAACTGTGTGAAAATTGTTTGTATTAGATAGGAATACTTGAAACCATAAAACTGTGTGCAAATTATTTGTATTCGATAGGAATAGCTTGAAACCATACAACCGTGTGCAAATTATTTGTATTAGATAGGAATACTTGAAAAAATACAACTCTGTGCAAATTATTTGTATTAGATAGGAATACTTGAAACCATAAAACTGTGTAAATTGTTTGTATTTGATAGGAATACTTGAAACCATATAACTGTGTGCAAATTATTTGTATTAGATAGGAATACTTGAAACTATACAACTGTATGAAAATTGTTTGTATTAGATAGGAATACTTGAAACTATACAACTGTATGAAAATTGTTTGTATTAGATAGGAATACTTGAAACCATAAAACTATGTGCAAATTATTTGTATTCGATAGGAATAGCTTGAAACCATACAACCGTGTGCAAATTATTTGTATTAGATAGGAATACTTGAAACCATATAACTGTGTGCAAATTATTTGTATTTGATAGGAATACTTGAAACCATATAACTGTGTGCAAATTGTTTGTATTTGATAGGAATACTTGAAACCATATAACTGTGTGCAAATTATTTGTATTTGATAGGAATACTTGAAACTATACAACTGTATGAAAATTGTTTGTATTAGATAGGAATACTTGAAACCATAAAGCTATGTGCAAATTATTTGTATTCGATAGGAATAGCTTGAAACCATACAACCGTGTGCAAATTATTTGTATTAGATAGGAATACTTGAAACCATATAACTGTGTGCAAATTATTTGTATTTGATAGGAATACTTGAAACCATATAACTGTGTGCAAATTGTTTTGTATTTGATAGGAATACTTGAAACCATATAACTGTGTGCAAATTATTTGTATTTGATAGGAATACTTGATACCATAAAAATGTGTGCAAACTATTTGTATTAGATAGGAATACTAGAAACCATACAACTGTGTGCAAAGAAAGAAAAGAAGATAGAAAGGAAAAAAGAAAGAAAGGAAGAAAGAAAGAAAGAAAGGACATAGAAAAGGAGAAAGGATAGAGAAAGAAAGAAAGAAAGAAAAGAAAAAAGAAGAAGAAAGAAAGAAAGGAAGGAAAAAGAAAAGGATAGAGAAAGAAATGAAAGAAAGAAAAAACAAAGAAATAAAATGAATAAAAGATCAGAGAAAGAAAGTAGACAGATAATATCAACAAAAAAAAGAATGAAAGAAAGAAAGAACTGAAGAAAAAGGGAAGAAATGAATAAAATGCTGGAGAAAGAAAGAAAGAAAAAAAGAAAGAAAAAAAAGAAAGAAAGATGAAAGAAGGAAAATTTGAAAGAAATTTAAAATAGGATAAAAAGAAGGAAAGTTAAAGAAGCAAAATGAAAGGAAAAACCAAGCGAAGGAAAAAGGAAAAAAAAAAAGGAAAGAAATTGCCCAGGTAGATGTGAGCTGAGGGTGGTGTAGAAAGTTCATTTTGGAATGGGGTAGGGTCGAAATTTTCACCCGACCCGGGACTCGAGGTGGGGGGTGGACGCGAGACAGCCAGAGAGAGAAAGAGAAAGAGAAAGAGACAGAAAGAAAGAGAGTGTGTGTGTGTGTGTGTGAGGGAGAGAGAGACAGAGTCAGACAGACAGAAGTAAAGAAAGAAAGAAAGAAAGAAAGAAAGAGAAAGGGTGTATGTGAGTTAGAGAGGCCATGGTATTAGGGGGCGGGTCGGGAAAGACTTCGCTGCTTGTGGCGCGGAATGCAAAGATAAGAGTTGTAGTGCCTGTAACTAGGGTGCCATGTTTAGCCCGACACCCCCCCCACCGATCCCCCACTCCCTGTACCTCGGCTTTGCAAGGAAAATATAACAGTTAAAAATTTTTTTTTTCAAAAAAAAAAAGAAGTAAAAACAAAAACTAGGCAAGACCTACGCCAAGTAGAGTGCGGATTGGGGTCTGCTCTCGGGAAGAAAGGGCGCGGCCGACTGAACGAAGAAAGGAAGACGATACCAAAGCTGGGAGGGGAGGAACACCACAACACACACACACACACACATACACACACAACACATACACACACATAAAAAACATACATATATATATGTGTGTATATATGTCTGTATATGTATATGTATATGTATATGTATGTAGGTGTATATGTACAAGAATATATAAAATCACTTCATACATACACACACACACACACACATATATATATATATATATATACATGTGTATATGTATATATATATTTATATATATATATACATGTGTATATGTATAAAGTGATTATATATATTCTTGTACATATACACCTATATATATATATATATACATATACATATATATCTATATATTTATATATATATGTACATATAAACCTATATATATATATATATTTATATATATATACATACATATATATTTATATATATAGTTATATATATATATACATATACATATACATATACATATATATTTATGTATATGTACATATAAACCTACATACATATATATTTATATATATAGTTATATATATATATATATTTATATACATATATATATTTATATATGTATATATATTTATATATATTCATATATATATATATAAATGTGTATGAAGTGATTATATATTCTTGTACACATACAGCTACATACATATATGTATACATATATATACATATATATGTGCGTGTGTGTGTGTGTATTTGTGTATTTGTGCTTGTGTGTACATAGTACTTATATATATTTATGCATACACGTACACATATTCAAACATACACAGGCGCGTGTGTGTGTGTGTGTGTATCTGCGGTGTTCAGACTTAGTTCCTCACTCGATTTGTGTTAAATACTTGGGCGGTAACCCGAAAGTAATCGTGATAAATATATATATATATATATATATATATATATATATATATATATATATATATTAGCCAACAATATATCATATACAATTATTAACAATATATTAGATACATAATGTGGAATATATATTTATATATACATTTATACATATAAAGCAACAATATGGCTTATATCTATTATATGCATATATATATATATATATATATATATATATATATATATATATATATATATATATATATGTGTGTGTGTGTGTGTGTGTGTATGTGTGTGTGTGTGTATATATATATATATATCTTAGAAAGGAAGGAAAAACTCACAAAAATTGGCGCCTATATAAATCTAAGTTGATTTCATATAGCTCCCCAAAATTCAGTCTCATCAGATGGAAGATCAAGGTAATTTGAATTGCATAACTGAAAAATTTTACTTCTCAAAAAAAAAAAGTTACTACCTTGATCTTCCATCTGATGAGACTGGATTTTGGGGAGCTATATTAAATCAACTTAGATTTATAAAGTCCCCACTTTTGGTCGAAATAAATTTATTATGGAATTACGGTGTTGAGTTTTTCCTTCCTTTCAAAGATAAATATTGCTCTGTATATAATCTAAAAAGATTATTATACATTGAGCTCTCTGTAGTGATTTAAAAATTCACTGTATTTATACATACTGGATCCTACAATAATAATACAGTGTGTCTTAGAAATCACATATAGAATCATCCCTTACTACCAAGTTTTGGATACCTCTCTTATATATATATATATATATATATATATATATATATATATATATGTGTGTGTGTGTGTGTGTGTGTGTTGTGTGTGAAGAGAAATGGAAGTGAATCCGATGATATTTAGTATATAAGAAATTTGAAAAAACACAGGTTTAAATAAGATGAGTGGTAAGTTTATTAGCCGACGCTGCAGTGTTTCGATCTGTTGATTAGATCTTCTTCAGGGCTTTTGTTGATAAAGGAAGAGTAAAAAAATTCTTCGTTATATCAACAAAAGCCCTGAAGAAGATCTTCTTAACAGATCGAAACACTGCAGCGTCGGCTAATAAACTTACCACTCATTTTATCTAAACCTGTGTTTTTTTCAAATTCCTCACTATACTACATAGAAGTGTTTACAGCGATATAGACACACATACACACATATATGTACATATATATGTGTATGTGTGTACGCGTGTGTGTGTGTACGCGCGCATGCGCGAGCAGGAAGCAAGGTTATTCAAGCGGGAAATGAAATGGGCGAAACGAATTCAAATCCTTGTCGAAGTTGTTTTCGTTTCCGCTTGATAAAGGCGTGATTCCTTCGCTTATCTCGTAGGCTAGACTTAAATAGTAGGCTAGACTCGGTTCTCTAACCTTAGTAATGAAACTAGTCTTGTTGGAGCTGACAGAATACTATGAATTCAAAATCTGGGTCACCTTCTTCGGTAGAATCTGCAACGGTTATCATTTAGCTGATCTAAATAGTCCAGCTTACCACCCATCTCGCTAATGATCTAAGTAAGAGCAAGAACGAACCAATAGGCGATGTTCTGCGATGGATTCCTCAGCGTTGACACATCAGTTATTGGTAATCCTTAACCTTTTCCTCGTAAATTCCTACCATAAAATAAACTGAACCCTCATTTTATGTCCGTGTTTTTGCAATACATGTTTTATTTTTCTTGCACTCGTTATTTTACCATACTAAATATATTTTCTTGATTCTTTATTCTTTAACAAATAAAGAAAATATATTTAGTATTGTAAAATAACGGGTGCAAGAAAAATAAAACATTTATTGCAAAAACACGGACACAAAATGAGGGTTCAGTTTATTTCATGGTAGGAATTTACGAGGAAAATAGTTAAGGCTTACCCAGTTATTCGACCAGCAAAACTTACACCCTATACCTCTGTTGGTCATGGGTGGCGACCCGTGATGCTTTAAGACGGTATCTTGATGGCTGAGCAGTCCATGACATGCAACACTCTATTTAGGCCCTTATTTAGGCTTGACGGTTGATCGGAGTGAATCCTTGTGATTAAT
>CM042176.1:53540404-53552904 GCA_023376005.1 Doryteuthis pealeii
GGTTAGGTGGTGCAGAATTCAAGGGGGTAAGTCAGCGATATAACAAATACAAAGTGCTCAATACGTAAGTAGAGCAAATTTATTATAATATAATAACGTGTAACGACTGCAATTAATCGGTGTCTCGATTAACGACTGCAATTAATCGGTATTTCGATTAATTCAGTGGATTGAACCCTGAAGATCCTTATGGTGAAACTCGAGTAGGTTATCACTTGCACCTATATATATATATATATATATATATATATATATATATACCCTATAATAATCTTCGGCATTTTGTAACGATCCATTTTTAAACTAAACACCAGTCGTTTCTCTAGGTCGAGGGAACGTTGGTTTTTTTTGTCCGGTTGGTGGCAGGGTCCCCTCCCCTCCTGAAAGTCAATAGAATGTACCTGTCCTTTACCCATCAACAGATGGGTGACACCCGACTTCCGTAAAGGACACAGGAGCCCCCCCCCCCCCAAAAAAAAAGTTTCCTTATCACATAATGCCCCAGTCAGACAGAATTTGAAAGTGAGTAACGGGTGAAACGCATAGAAGGACACAAAAGTGGGTAATGGGAGACAAATATATATATATATATATATATATATATATATATATATTTATATATATATATAAAAGTGGGTAAAGGGAGTCACTTTATATATACTAGCAAATATATGCACCCTCCGGGTGCAAGTATTTAAGTTTTAATGTAATGAAATATCGTATTAAATTAGAAAGTCTAATAAGAAATCAGATAAAAAGATTTGAAACAGAGTGGGGGTATAATAGAAAAATAGAAATGAAACTTACTCTTCCATCACTCCCGTCTTTCATTGCTGAATTTTACTTATTTAACTATTTAGTTAAATTAGGAAATAAAGAATAAAATGACAGTTATTTTTTCTTGTTAATGGATTTCATTTAAGATTCATTGAAGAGATTTTTGCTTATATTCATTAAAATAAAACCAAACAGTTAGAAATCAATAATACTAAGCACATATTTAATGAAATCACGTTTTTAATATCAATATGCAAATTAGCCTTCCCATTCACACTGCAAACAGCTAATTTTTGTATATATAAAAATAATAGCATGTTATTACTACGTAGATACGGACAACACTAATAAAAAGGTGGAGCAATTTTATTAATAATTGAGGTTTAAATATAAATAAAATCATGAAGAATGTGATGAAAATAACTATGCTAATTGTGACTCGATTAGTAATATAGTTTCGGTTACAGACAGAAAAACACACAATCTCCATTATAATAAGATATATACAAAATATATATATATATATAAAGTGTCTCCCATTATCCACTTTTTATATGTATATATATCGTCCTTTTCCTTATTATATATATATATATATATATATATATATAGATATATAGATATATATAGAGAGAGAGAGAGAGATAGAGTTCGAATCACGCACAAGGCGGTCTTCCTATCTATAGCTCTGCTGATGATGCCTAATAGGCCGAAATGTACATAGAGAGATCGATTTTTCTCGATTTGTTTAGCCTTACATTTAAATAGGTATGCCCGCCTAATTAATTAATTATTAATTAATTAACTTTCAAAATTTAGGTTCGACTTCAATTAAGCACATATTCTCCCAAAAATAGATGGATAAGTAGAAATAGAAAAATAAAGTGTAAAAAAAAAACAGTAATTCATTTTGATGTTAATGTCGACATTCAAAAGTTTCGGTATATGTTAAACCTTCCTTAGGACAATATAATAGAAAAGAAAAATAAATTTTAGCCACAACGGTGATGGATGTTTTGAAATGACTTGAGTTGGATAATAGTATAGGTAGATGGATATGAACCACTTCAAACAAATATATATATATATATATATATATATATATATTATATATATATATATATAAGAGAGAGAGTTTTATAATTTGCTTGAAGCATTGTGTATATATTGGTTTGGAGGTTGATTTTGAAGGCTACCACAATGCAGGTGTAAAGAATAAGGTAACAATGGTGTTGTGTGTTAACCTGTATTTTATTCTTGAATTTTCGAGATAAAATCTCTTTTTCAGAAGAATACTGGAACTGAAGTAGTTGTCGTCTTGTTATGGCATTTTTAGTTAAATGAAATTATATATATATATATATATATATAATATATATATATTTGGGAAGATATGTGCTTTTAATTTAGTCAGACCTAAAATTTTTTTTTGAAAGTTAATTCATTTATGGTTAATTAGGCGGGATTTAACTACTTTTAATGTAAGGCTAAACAAATCGAGAAAAATCAATCTCTGAATATATATTTCGACCTATTAGGTCTCTTCAACAGAGCTATAGATACGAGGACCGCCCAGCTCTATAGCTCTGCTGAAGAGATCTAATAGGTCGAAATATATATTCAGAGATTGATTTTTCTCGATTTGTTTAGCCTTACATTAAAAGTAGTTAAATCCCGCCTAATTAACCATAAATGAATTAACTTTCAAAAAAAAAATTAGGTCTGACTAAAATTAAAAGCACATATTCTCCCAAATATACTGTCGGCTGAAAATAGCTAAAAGTTGTTTACATATATATATATATATATATATATATATATATATATATATATATATAGAGAGGAGAGAGAGAGAGAGAGAGAGAGAGAGAGAGATAGATAGATAGATAGGTAGATAGATAGAAAAAGGAAAGAAAGATGATAGATAGATAGATAGATAGATAGAGAGAGAGAGAGAGAGAGAGAGAGAGAGAGAGAGAGAGAGAGAGAGAGAGAGATTAACTTAAACTGAGAGAAAGAGATAAATATGGAGAGAATCAGAAAGTTGAGAGGCAGAGACAGAGAGACAAAGAAACAGAGACAGACACAAAGGAAAGAAGAGACTCCGAGAGAAAGAGAAAGAAAAGAGAGAGAGGGGGGAGAAAGAGAAAATCAAGAGAAAGTATAAGTACAATTTTTCTTTGTAAGAAAAGAAAAAAAGATTTTCAAAAATTAAATTAAGAAGAATGAAAAACAAAAACAAAAAAACATCCACCAGAAAGAAAAAAAATAATTAAAGAATAAAAACAAGAATGAAAAACAAAAAAGAATGAAAAACAAAAAAGAAATGAAAACAAAAAAGAATGAAAAACAAAAAACAAAAAACATCCACTAGAAAGAAAACAAAAAAAATTAAAGACAAAACAAAAAAATGAAAAAATAAAAAATGAAAAAACAAGAAAAGAATGAAAAACAAAAAAGAATGAAAAACAAAAAAAAAAGAATGAAAAAAAAGGATGAAGAAAGTCAGGAAGGAAATTTTTAGTGAGAGTTTACAGAAATAACAAGAATATGATGGGATGGTGGTAGGGGTGGTTCGTTATCCGAACTTGGTCAGGGTGTGTGTAGGTCTGTTGGGGGGGGGGGTCCGAGTGAAAGAAAAAAAAGAAAGAAAAAAAGAGGTCACCCTTCTCAAGTTCACATGTCACGTGACATAAAGTCGGAGGGGATGGGTAGGTAGATGTAAAAATTTCTTAGCCCTAATGGACGGGGTGGAGGGTGGGGGTAGTAGTGATAGACATGAGAAAGAGAATGCGTGACTGGTGTGTGGGGTTGTGTGAGTGTGTGGAGATGAGGGTTGTGGTTGGGTGTCCGCTAGAGTTAAAGGTAAGAGGTGGGATGGGAAGAGGAAGTGTGGTGATATAGCGAAGGAAGGCGAGACTGAGACGGTCGATGCTAGGTTAGTGATGGGGAAGGGATTAATCTTGAAACGAGGAGGAGAGTATTGACATTATATGAAGTGGGGGTGACCATTGTATCGAGGGTGAGGGTGGGAGCAACAGTGGGTTAGAGGTGGTGGTGTTGGTTGGTAAGATTTTTGGTTGTGGTTATCCTATTTGGGATCATGTTGGTGATCATCCTGAGCAGACACAAAAAAGAGTATTGACGTTGGTTGTTAGTGTGACTGTGGTAGTGGTGGCCGTAGAATCGAAATGGCGGTGGAGGTGGTTGCAACGATTAAAGTATTATTGACTTTAAATTGGGGTAACTATTTTAACATGGTGGTGGTGACGATAAGATTAGTCTGCTGTTAATGAGGTGGTAAGCTAGGACGGATTAGATTTCTAACTACAATACACAGACATTTATGGATAAATGCGTAAGTAAATATATATCCGTGTTGTAATATCCCGTCTTGCGCAATCAAAATAAATCGTAGGAATAAATCGGACAAAAAGAAGGAAATAAATAGAGAGAGGGAGAGAGAGAGAGAGAGAGGAGAGAGAAAGAGAGAGAGGGGGAGAGAAAGAGAGGGGGAGAGAGGGAGAGAGAAAGAGAGAAGAAAGAAAGAAAGAAAGAGAGAGAGAGAGAAAGAGAGAGAGAAAGAGAGAGAAAGAAAGAGAAAGAGAGAAGAGAGAAAGAGAAAGAGAGAGAGAGAAAGAGAGAGAGAGAAAGAGAGAGAGAGAGAGGGGGAGAGTTAAATCAAGATTATTATAGTTTGTATATATTGAACTATTTCGTAATAGCTCTTAAGTAAACATATGAACCATTGTAATAATTAAATTATCATACTGTGGTATATACACAGCTCCTGCAAGTATATCTAATTCATTAATTATCAACTAATTAATTTTCAATTAGGTATGACTTCAATTAAGCACTGATTCTCCCATATATATATATATATATATATATATATATGTTGTGTGGTCTGTGTCTGTGTGTGTGTGTGTAGAAAATTTTGTAGAAAAAACAACAAGATGTTAAAAGTTTTTGCTGACAGAAATCTGTTTCGACCATATGAAGATGCCTTTATCTAAGCTAAATTCCGGTTACAAATGAAAGTTAAAAAAATATAACAAGTCCAACAACAGGAATCTGCAATGATGATAAACTCGCAGAGTCGGGATCCTTATTACATCCGAAATTTGAACATTCGGTGATATAATTTAAATAATAATATTTTTTTAAATTTCATTTGTAACCGGAACATTTTCCTGAACTTTTTGATAATCATATACACTTTTACTGCAAACTCTTTTGAACTTTTTTTATAATAAAAATGCTTAGGATTTTTTAAAATAAAATAGGTATTTTTTTTTAATTTTGAAAATTCCGGTACTGATCGAGAGCGTTCTGTTCCTCGTAATTAATGATATATTCATTTCGTTTTTCCGCTTACAATGTTGCTTTGATAAAGACATCTTATTATAATGGAGATTGTGTGTTTTTCTGTCTGTAACCGAAACTATATTACTAATCGAGTCACAATTAACATAGTTATTTTCATCACATTCTTCATGATTTTATTTATATTTAAACCTCAATTATTAATAAAATTGCTTCGCCTTTTTATTAGTATTGTCCATATCTACATACTAATAACATGCTATTGTATTTATATATACAAAAAATAGCGGTTTGCACTGTGAACGGGAAGGCTAATTTGCATATTGATATTAAAAATGTGATTTTATTAAATATGTGCTTAGTATTATTGATTTCTAACTGTTTGGTTTTATTTTTAATGAATATAAGCAAAATCTCTCCAATGAATCTTAAATGAAATCCATTAACAAAAAAAAATAAGTGTAATTTTTATTCTTTATTTCCTAATTTAACTAAAAGTTAAATAAGTAAAATTCAGCAATGAAAGACGGGAGTAATGGAAGAGTAAGTTTCATTTCTATTTTCTATTATAACCCCACTCTGTTTCAAATCTTTTATCTGCATTCTTATCAGACTTTCTAATTTAATACGATATTTCATTACATTAAAACTTAAATACTTGCACCCGGAGGGTGCATATATTTGCTAGTATTCATAATGTCGAAACAGATTTCTGTCAGCAAAACTTTTAACATCTTGTTTTTTTTTTCTACAAAACTTTCTACACATTGTCGGATTCAATATCCATTTTTACCTTTCATATATATCTTATTATAATGGAGATTGTGTGTTTGTCTGTCTGTAACCGAAACTAAATCACTACTCAAGTCACAATTCCCTTAGTTATTCACATCACATTCACCATGAATTTTTTTTTTTAAAACACAATTATTGATAAAATTGTTATACCTTATAAATACTGTTGGATCTACATACTAATAACATGCAAGTATATTTATATATTCAACAAATAGCGGTTTAGTGTAGGCTAAATATTGATATTAAGAATTTGATTTTAATAAATATATGCTTAGTATTATTGATTTCTAATTGTTTGGTTTTCTCTTAACGAATTGAGCAAAAATCTCGGGGATAAATCTTAAAAGAAATCTATAAACAAGATGAACTGTAATTTTATTAAATACTTCATAATCTAACTAAATAGATAAATTAGGAAAAATGAAAGACGGGAGTGATGAAAAATGATGGAAGAGTTAGATTTAAAGCTGTTCTATTTTTCGATTATACCCCCTCAGTTTATCATTTTCTAAATAGTTTCTAATTTGATATGATATTTTATTACATCAAAACCTAAATACTTGCACTCGAAGGGTGCATATATTTGTTAGTATATATATATATATATATATATATATATATATATATATATATATATATATATATATATATATATATATATGTGTAAATAAATGAAAATTAATCCGACAGAATGAATTTAACATTTTGAAAAAACAATTAGTAATTATTATCTGCTGACAGAATCTGTTTCGACGCCTTAGTAGAAGGGTCATCATCAACGAGCAAAAAAAATATGAAAGAGAGAAGGGATAAAAAACCGTTGGAAGAGAATAGGGGGTACAAACACACGCTGGAATGCTTGAATTTTTTAAAATGCGCATACTTAATAGCTGGATCATATTTTGAACATTTTTGATAATCTCTTACACTTTTTTATATATTTACACCAAACTCTTTTTGAGTTTATTTTTGAATTAAAAATGCTTCTGATTTTTAAAAATAAAATTTATTTTATTTTTGAAACAGTATGCGCATTTTAAAAAAATCAAGCATTCCAGCGTGTGTTTGTACCCCCTATTCTCTTCCAACGGTTTTTTATCCCTTCTCTCTTTCATATTTTTTTGCTCGTTGATGATGACCCTTCTACTAAGGCGTCGAAACAGATTCTGTCAGCAGATAATAATTACTAATTGTTTTTTCAAAATGTTAAATTCATATATATATATATATATATATATATATATATATATATATATCGTACTTTTTACAAATAATTTCATCTAAACTGGTTTCTTAGCTGATGTCTGTTTACTTCTGATCTCATTGTTCCGTAACAGGTCACGTGTTGCAAAACAGAATAATTGAGAAGTCAGAACATTAGAAGAACTAGCAAAAAAAAAAAAAAAAAAAAAAATGAATAGATAAAATAAAATAAGAGCAGATCTCTTTGCTACAATTTTTTCTACCAATTCATAAAAGTAAATATACTCAGGATTGGTAGATAAGAGGTTAATTATATACAAAATCAACAAAATAATTGATTATTTATAAAGATGAAAAAGAAAAGTTATTACTATTTTTAAAGCTGAATATGCAAATTAATAAAATGCATTTCGATGGACATAAAGTCGTATCAAAATGACATCGATGGAAACTGCAGTTTATTTTGATGACAAATTTTATGCAATCGTTCACATAGACACAACATGGGCATACAACCAACTTTAAATATAGAGAGAAATTAAATATGTTACCTTCTTTTCAGATTCTGTTTCCATTGGTGATGGAGCATCAGATTCAGTCACTCCTTAAAAAAAAATTAAAAAAAAAAAAAATTCAAATTAAAACTACAAACAAAGATAAAAAGAAGTTTGTCAATTAGAGAACATGTACAGAAAGTGTTATAAATATCCCTTTGTTGAATGGGGGGAAAACTTCTAGGTGATGTAAAATAATTAATTTCTAAATATATTTTCCGAGAGGTCGCGGTTAAAAATTTCGTTAGCCTTTCTAATTCAATATATCTCATTACATTAAAAACTTAAATACGCCCTGCGGAGGGCGTATATGCTTACTAGTTATTTTTAAAGAGACGAGTTTGTTTATCACTCGAAAATGACTCAGCAGGTTCCCGTTGCAAGTTTAAAATTCCTTCTTTTTTTTTTTTTTTTTTTTTTCTTTTTGAGAATACCTGGCTAAGTTTTTCCTTCCTTTTTCGCGGCCCACTTATAATACCTCTCCTCCGCCACTACCCCGAATAGTCTTAGTCATTTTTATGCACTAGCAAACTCGACATACCTATGCACTAGTGAAATAAAATTGATGACTCAGCACTAAATTCAAAAGGTTGCACGTCGAGATTTTTTTTTTAGTGCAACAATCGTTAACTGCACTAAAAACAGATTACTCTTAAAAGGAGCGGTGTAATGGTTAACGAGTTAGTCACGCAGATCAATTACTCCTGTGAGGGGTAAAATCCCCCAATATGCCCACTTGTTGACCGTGGGTAGCGACCCGTGATGCTTAAGGATGGAATCCTTGTATCTGAACAGTGATGATACGCAATACCCCGCAGCTCAGTCGGTAGAGTTTTCGGCAAGGAATCACAAGGTTTCTGGTTCGATACCGGCCCCCGCCAACTCAGCGTATGAGTAGCACAGGGATCTGTGCGGTAAAGTGAGGTGCTGATGGTAGGTGTGGTGCTCCACTTCAGACGCTGAAAATAATCTCCTTTGTCTAGCGCTAGTGAAAAAGGAATAGACTCCCTCGCTGTCTGGCTGATACCAACCCGACGACGACTTTATTACTTGGGTTAATAGGCGGTCGGAGACGCCCCCTCCGATCAATCGACTGGCCATGTCAAGCCTTAGCACCTATATGATTGTCCCAACTCTATTACTCTTATGACAACTCCCAACCCATTTATCATATATGTTCTATAAGGCGGTGGCTGAGGGTCTTAGTGTCCTGTGTATGATGTTAAACTCAATAGAACTGGTGTAATGGTTAACAAGCTAGTCTCGCAAATCCATTACTTCTGTGATGGGTAAAATCCCCCAATGGGGCCACCTGGTGGCCGTGGATGGTGACCCGTGATGCTTAAGAACAGAATCCTTGTATCTGAGCAGTGATGATATGCAACACTCCACTTTGGCCCTTAGGGTTGAGGGGCAGTCGGTGAGATCCCCCTCCGCCCAATCGACTGGTCATGTCAAGCCATAGCTCCTATATGATTGTCCTAACCCTATTGCCCTTAAGGCAAACCCCTACCTTTTTTTATCATATATATATTTACCAACCCCTCCGCACGAGTAGGATGTGACACAAGGTCAATTTCTTAAGCGGAGTTCAACAGGTTTGAATTCAGAGTTTTCCTTCTCCTAGACCGGTTGCCTAATCAAGGTTAAAGAGCCCAGCCTGCCCTACTATTTATCCATAGCTGGAGGGAGAGTAGGATCCATACCTTTCCCAAGGTATTAGCACTAAGTGAAATGCAATTACCACATCCAGAATTTGAACCCGGGGCGACGAGTCCATTTCCCATGACTTTAACCATTATACCACGCGCTTGCAACCTTTTTTATCATATATGTGCTAGAAGGTGGTGGCCGAGGGTCTTTAAAGTCTTGTGTAGGACGTTAAACTGCATATCATGGTGAAATTAGAATTATATTGCTCTGGGGAGTGTGGAGTACTCCTTCATTGCCATTACTCTCAGGTCCACTCTGACCCGGAGTGGTAGTACCTGTTAGGGTGCAATCTATGGTTCAAATAAGTTATAAAAATCTGTGTTAAAAATTGAGTTAAAAAAATAACTTTCAATACCCATCAAGAATGAATAGAACAAAATGTCTTCGGCATAAAATAACCCAAGTGTTGACATGCCGTAAAATCTAACAAACCAAACAAAAAAAAAACATTACCTCTGAATCGCGAGTTCGATCCTCGCTGGATACCCCATACTTACGACATTCTTGGCTGTTGGCTGGTTGGTTGGTTGGTTGTTGTTATTTTGTTTTATGGCATATCAACGCTTTTTGGGTCATTTAATGCCGAATCAAGTTATTTTGATATCAGATTGTTTAAGGTGCCTGCTTTTTGTTTGGTCACCAATCTAAGTATTGAGCAGGCGAGAGAGAGAGAGAGAGAGAGAGAGAGAGAGAGAGAGAGAGAGAGAGAGAGAGAGAGAGGAGGGGGTTAAATCAAGATTATTATACTTTGTATATATTGAACTATTTCGCAATAGCCCTTAAGTAAACATATGGACCATTGTAATACTTGAATTATCATACTGTGGTATATACACAGGTCCTGCAAGTATATATATATATATATATATATATATATATATATATATATATATATCGAAATGTACATTCAGGGATTGACATTCTCTCGATTTGTTTAGCCTTACATTTGAACATATATGCCCGCCTAAATTCATTAATTATTAACTAATTAATTTTCAAAATTAGGTATGACTTCAATTAAGCACATAACCTCCAAAAATTGTCGGCTTAAAGCCATATAAGAAATAAACACATTTGTTTGCTTACTTAACCTCATATATATATATATATATATATATATATATATATATATATGTATGTATCCATGCAAACTCCTGTGGATTCGTATGCACGTAGGAGTTATGTTGATTAAGTAATGAAACGCTGTAAAAAAAAAATGTTATTAATTTATTTATAAATCAAGTTTATCTTGAAAATATTTCCCATGGGAAAGTAAATGCCGATTTATTGATCCTGCCCCTAGGCAGAAAAGACCCGGATGTATTCAACTGACAAGGATTTCAATGAAAAAGAGAAAAAAAAGACGTATTTTTCACTTTATTAATGTATTTATCTATTTATTTATTTTTTACATTCTGACCCGTTCATATAGTGACCACTGAGCAGGGTTTTGATCTGGGGTAACAGGAAATGACCCTAAGGACTCAAATTATAATGGGATTGGGGGTACTACAATATATCCTTTTATATATATACCAGTAGCGGCTACCCAGCGTTGCCTGGGTAGAGGGGGGATTTTTTAAGTTAGTCCCGCAGATCTATTATTACTAAATCGTGAGTTGAATCCGCATGGGGTGCCCCATTTAAATTCCTTTGTAAAAAAAATAGACATTGAATTGATCTAGCTATTCTGAAAAGAAATGTTAATGTCTAGAGATATCTAAAATATTAAATGAACAAAAAATCCAAGCTGTTATCATTTAAATTTTATTTTTTAATTATCTTCACGAATATAAATCAAATCTCTATTATTTTTGCTCAAAAACCAAGCCCTGGTGATATTTAATGTGCATATATATTTACTTTGTAGTTAATTGTTTTATTTTCAAAGTTTCCTCCGGACACACATATACACACAACTGCCCTTTATATATATATATATATATATATATATATAGAGAGAGAGAGAGAGAGAGAGAGAGAGAGAGAGAGATACATAGATATATTTAGAGAGAGATAGAGAGAGAGAATGTGTGTGTGTGTGTGTGAAAGAGAGAGAGAGAGAGAGAGAGAGAGAGAGAGAGAGAGAGAGAGATAACTGATATAGTATCGTCTTTAGCATAAAATAACCCAAGGTTTGACATACCGTAAAACCAACCAACCAACCTAATTTAAACTTCGCTAGATAGACGATACGATTTGATTACATAGAAAGTAAGGGAAGAAAAATGATATGCTACGCAGATAAATATAATAAGAAAGAAAGAACGAAAGAAAGAACGAACGAAAGAAAGAAAGAAAGAAAGAAAGAAGGAAAGAAAGAAAGAACGAAAGTAAGAACGAAATAAAGAAAGAAAGAACGAAAGAAAGAAAGGAAGAAAGAATGAAAGAAAGAAAGAAAGAAAGAAAAAGAGTCGGAGAAAGAGTCGGGAAAAGAGAGAGGGGGGTGAATGCGCGTAGGCGATTATGTTAATCTGTTTCGATCGAACATAATGAAAAGATAAAAAGAAGGAAAGAAAGAGTAAGAGAAAGTTAAATCAAGATTATTATAGTTTTTACATATTGAACTATTTTACAATAGTTCTTAAATAAACATATCAAACGTTGAAATAATTAAATCATCATCCTGTGGTATATCCACAGGTCCTACTAGCTCGTACATAAATAATGTAAATATCCCTCTCTGTTGGGGGTCATAGGATCGCCGACACGCCACCTCTGTGATGGGTCTGTAGTTTCAGTAGTAATTATTTTTCTTAAATTATAGGGATATATAAATAAACAGGAAGAGACCTCGGATAGTTTGTTGTTTTGATTTACGGTATATCAACACTTTTGGGGGTCATTTAATGTCGAATCAAGTTATTTTGATAAACAAAGAACACAGGTTTCTTATTGTAACTGGTGTTGCTTAAGCGGTCAGCCAATTAAGTATTAAACTAAGATCATTGCTGTTTAAATTCGGGGATCTAGCGGGAACCCGCGTTTTCTGCGTGACTGAAGCGTTATATATATATATATATATGAGAGTACGCAAACAGTTTGTTTGAGATAGCGGTAGCCGACAATTTTGGGGGAGAATATGTGCTTAATTGAAGTCATACCAAATTCGAAAATTAATTAGTT
>CM042176.1:53557904-53572904 GCA_023376005.1 Doryteuthis pealeii
GTGACATTAGCATTTGACACTGTATCCTTGTGTTTTCTCAGATGACTCACCAGGCCAGCCCTGGAGAGACATATTCTTCCACATAAACTACATGTTGGAACTTCTCCACTTTGAATGTTGCTGGACTGAAAATTACCCTTTCTAATAGCCCGCTTTAATTTTTGGTGTTTGATTTGGACTCAAATTCTTTCACGGACAGGTAGATGGTGGCTCTCCAGCCAGGTCTATTACAAGCTAGCTTCTCCCAGTCCCCCACAGAAATAGCAGTGTTCTTCAGAAGGTCCTTGGGGCATTCCTTAAACCATACATAGATACATAGATAGCTAGTAAGTATTGACAATAAATATGTATGTTCCAAACAATTCATCAATCTATCATGATATTAAATCTATCAGGTAGATGCTGGCTCTCCAGCCAGGTTTATTACAAGCTAGCTTCTCCCAGTTCTCCACAGCAATAGCAGTGTTCTTCAGAAGGTCCTTGGGGCATTCCTTAAACCACACATAGATAGCTAGTAAGTATTGACAATAAATATGTATATTCCAAACAATTCTTCAATCTATTATGATATTAAATCTCTGAATTTGTTTGTAACCGATTTAAGGGTAAAACGAGACATTTTAGTAGATGTACATTTTAATTTGTATGTAAGTAATATTCCGGATATATATTTTCCCAAGCGACTCTGTGTACTTTTAGCCGAAGAATTTCACTTTTTTTTTTTTAAATAAAAAAAGGCAAAACTAACACACACAACAACCCCTACCTCAACTTTCTCTTGTTTTTTTTCTCTTTTTTCTTTTTTCTTTTTTTTCTTTTTTCTTTTTTTTTTTTTTTTTCTTTTTTTTTTTTTTTTCTCCAAATTCTCTTACTCTCCCCGACATCCTCCTTACTCTCCATCCTCCTTACTCTCCATCCTCAGCTGTCCCCAAAAGAAACTTCATTTCTTGGTTTCATCTCAAATTTCCCGCCAACTCTGTTAGAGATTTTTTTTTCTTTTTTGGCATTTTCGTCCCCCCCCCCACGTCGTCGCTACCCCCTCTCTCATCGTTCCCCTTTTTTTTTACCCTGCTCCCCTCCTGCTCCCCCAATTCTCTTTCTTGTTTATGTACGCCTCTTTTTATCGGTCAGAATTTATCTGTCTTTGTCAGCTAACTTTTCTGACGTTCGGGCTTGTCTCCCTTCTTTTTTGTTTTTTTTTGTTGTTTTTTTGTTTTAACCCTTTCAAACCACCACGTTGTCTTTGTTTACTCTCTCTCTCTCTCTCTCTCTCCTCTCTCTCTCTCTCTCTCTCTCTCTCTCTCTTTTCAATTCCATCGCTTCCTCTCACTCCTCTCACTCCCCCCTCTCTCTCTCTCTCTCTCTCTCTCTCTCTCACGCTTTCTCACTCGAAAGTCCATCTCTCTCACACACACTCTCTTTCTATCTCTCTCTCCTCTCTCTTTCGAAATCCCATCTTTCAGAACATCTCTTTGTCTCCCTCTGTCTCTCTTTATATCTCATCGCTCCCTCACACTCCCCCCTCTCTCTCTCTCTCAGTCCCATCTCTCTCTCTCTCTCTCTCAGTCCCATCTCTTCTCTCTCTCTCTCTCTCTCTCTCTTTCGAAATCCCATCTTTCAGAACATCTATCTCTCTTTCTCTCCCCTCTCTCTCTTTATATCCCATCGCTCTCTCTCTCTCTCTCTCTCTCTCTCTCTCTCCTCTCTCTCTCTCTCTCTCTCTCTAAGCCCCATTTCTTTCTCACACACACATTCTCTGTCTGTCTGTCTCTTTCAAAATCCCATCTTTCAGAACATACTATTATTTTTCGACAAAGATGGCTTTGGCATTAAATAATCCATGAATGTTGATGTGTCATTAATTAAACGAAACCAAAGAAACTATCCCCCATATATATATATATATATATATATATATATATATATATATATATATATGGGGTAAAGGTAGAGGGAAAATGTGGACAAAGGAACAACACAAACGAGTAGATGTAAAAGACATATTTCGTCTTGCCTTGAGCAGGACTTCATCAGCCTTTTATTTGAACTAGTACAAAATAAAAAAACACCTCCGGGCGATGTAAAAATAGATTTTTGAAACATATTGCCTGAGGGGTGGGAGTAAAAAATTCAATGTCAGCAAGTGTGTACCCTAAGTAAGTAAAATCATCAAATTCATTAAAGGATTAAAAAATAAAACAATTTGAAATGTAAACTTTAAATATGTATTAAAATAAAACAAACTATATATAGATATATAATACCAGTCATGTATTTATTAAAACTTGTTTTAAAAGACAATGAGGACTGCATGTTCAAATTTTGAGTGTATTTATTCTATGTTATGACGATTTTTCTGTAATGTGACGTAAGCAGTGTTAAAAACAAAATCCGGAAGCGAATCTCCATTATTAATAGATATTAGTGCATCATACATTTGTTTTTTTTTATAGAAGAGAAAGTGAACGGGTGGGGGTGAGTTCGGCTAGAAACCACGAGGTTCCTAGTTCGATATCGACCCTCGCCAACTCAGTATATGAGTAGCAGAGTGATCTGTGCATTAAAGTAAGGAGTTGATGGTAGGCGTGGCGCTACACCTCAGACGCAAAAAACAATCTACTTGGTCTAGCGCTAGCGACTTCCTCGCTGATACCGACTTTAAGCCGCCTCCGACGACTCATCCACCAAGACCCCGTCCTTAAGCATCACGGGTCGCCACCCACGGCCAACAGGTGGTTACATTGGGGGAGTCTTACTTGTAGAGGTGCAGTCGGTGCATTCTAACGCCTCAGCCGACAGGGCGGCTTAATTCTTGTTATACCAATAGACTTCATAGGTAACTTAACTAGCAGCTGTTACGCTTGGCGTCGAGCCTGGGTGAGTTTTTTTAAGAGTTAGTCCCGCAGATCCATTATTACTTAGTTGAATCCTCATGGGATGCCCCAATTTAAATCTCTATGTAAAAGAATGACCTTGGCATTGATCCAGCTACTTTGAAAGAAATCTTAATGTCTACTATCTAAAAATATTAAAATGAAAAAAAATACCATGCTGTATATATTTAAATTTTATTTTTTAATTATCTCACGAAATATGAAATCAAATCTTCCTTTTTTGCTCAAAACCAAGCCCTGGTATATTTATGTATATATATATAATATATATAATATATATATATATATATATATATATATATATATATATATTTTTACTGTTGTCGTTAGTTGTTTTAATTTCAAAGTTTCCTCCGACATACATACATATAAACTGCCTTTATATATGTATAGATTATACATTCGGACCATACATACACAACTGTCCTCTTATATAGTGTATAAGGATTTACACTTCGGACATACATACACGCAAAGTGCCCTTTATATTATGTATAGATTACAATTCCGGACATAACATCCACCGAAACTGTCCTTTATAATAATGTCTAGTTAGATGATGGGGTATCCTCCGTTCCCCAGGGCTTCCTTGAGGTTGAGTCTCGACTTCAAGAAAGTCAAGGAGTTTATTATTTATTATTATTATTGATTATATTAATAATAATAATATAATAATAATAATAATAATATATATATAATACATGTAGCATTAATGATAATATATATATATATATATAGTATATATATATATATTAATATATATTATATTATATAAAACAATTATATATATATATATATAATATATATATATATATATTATATAATAAATTATTATTATTATTAAAACAAAAAGATAATTAGTTAAAACAATATTCTAGGGGTGACAAGACTTTCGGGCCATTTGTGGTGATTTTTTTTTAGACTGGTTGTGGGGTGCAGGTAATAAAAATCGAGTACTAAAGAAAGTTTTTTTATGCACTGTCCTCAAATCTAAAACTGGGTTGGCAAGGTCCTACTGTAGAAATAATTATTGTTTATTTTTTTACCTGACCTCATATTTAGAGTGCCGTAGATTTTAGTTATTCCAGCGGACCATCTCTCGACCGTGCCAGTGCCTATTCTGCAATGACTTTGGTCAGCCACCAAACGTGACTGTAATCAGCG
Organism: Doryteuthis pealeii; assembly: GCA_023376005.1. Taxonomy (NCBI): domain Eukaryota; kingdom Metazoa; phylum Mollusca; class Cephalopoda; order Myopsida; family Loliginidae; genus Doryteuthis; species Doryteuthis pealeii. Next base: position 53,561,963 of record CM042176.1, read on the forward strand.
TGGGCACGGCCCTACGTTGAATTTTCCGACAAAGCAAGTCATCATGACAATGATGATGGACACAATGATTGATGATGTTCCTTCTTTGTGCAAGAAAAACACGCCATGCTCTACTTTTAATTGTCCTTATTCATACCCCCGATGAAATATCCGCCTCATATCTCACGGAACTGCTGATGACGGAAAAAAATAAAATATATGAATTTTTAAATTTCCTTATTTATACTAGCAAATATATGCATCCTCCCGCCCGGGTGAAAGTATTTAAGATTTAATGTATAAAATATTATATTAAATTAAATAATTAAATAAAGACTACTAAATTTAATATGAATGCGTTAAAAAGGTTTGAAACAGAGGAGAGTATAGACGAAAAATTGGACAACTAAGTACTTCTCTTCCATACTCACCCTTTTTATACGCATTCATATTAAATTTTATTAGTCTTTATTTAATTATTTATTAATATAATATTTTATTACATTAATCTTAAATACTTTCACCCGGCGGAGGATGCATATATTTGCTAGTATAAATAAGGAAATTTAAAAATATCATATATTTTTTATATTTTCCGTCACAGCATTTCGTGAGATAGTGAAGGCGGATATCATCGGGTATGAATAAGGACAATTAAATGTAGAGCATGGCCGTGTTTTTCTGCACAAAAGAAAGGAACATCATCATCATTGTCGTCATCATCATTGTCATGATGACTTTGGCTTGTGTACGAAAATTCAAGTAGGGCCGTGCCCACGTGATTACAGTACGTGGTTGGCTGACAAAGTCAATTGCAGGAATAGACTGGCACGGTCGAAGTGGTCCGCTGAATAACTAAATCTACGGCACTCTAATATGAGGTCAGGTAAAAAAAATAAACAATAAATATTTCTACAGTAGGACCTTGCCAACCCCATTTTAGTGATTTGAGGACAGTGCATAAAAAAACTTTTTTAGTACTCATTTTTTTTTATTACCTGCACCCCACAACCAGTCTAAAAAAAATCACACAGAATGGCCCGAAAGTCTTGTCACCCCTAAATATTGTTTTAACTAATTATTTTTTGTTTTATAATAATAATAATTATTATATATATATATATATATATATATTATATATATATATATATATTGTTTTATATATAATATATATATATTATATATATATATATATATAATATATTATTATTATCATTAATGCTACATTATTATTATTATTATTATTATTATTATTATTATTATATTATTATTATTAATAATAATTAATAATAATAATAATAATAAACTCTTGAACTTTCTTGAGGTCGAGACTCAACCTCAAGGAGCCCTGGGGAACGAGGAATACCCGATCGATACTAACTAGACATATATAAAGGACAGTTGTGTGTATGTATGTCCGAATGTAATCTATACATATAGTAAAGGGCACTTGCGTGTATGTATGTCCGAATGTAATCTATACATATATAAAGGACAGTTGTGTGTATGTATGTCCGATGTAATCTATACATATATTAAGGGCAGTTATATGTATGTATGTCCGGAGATTTGAAATTAAACAACTAACGACAAAGTAAATTATATATATATAATTATATATATATATATATTATATATATATATATTTATATATATACATTATATCACCAGGCTTGGTTTTTGAGCAAAATGGAGAATTTGATTTATTTCGTGAACGAAATTAAAAAAATAAATTTAAATTATAACAGCATGGATTTTTTTTCATTTAATATTTTAGATAGTAGACATTAAGATTTCTTTCAAAGTAGCTGGATCAATGCAAGGTCTATTCTTTTACATAGAGATTTAAATGGGGCATCCCATGAGGATTCAACTAAGTATATAATGGATCTGCGGGACTAACTTAAAAAACTCTACCCAGGCGACGCCAGGAAACAGCTGCTAGTTACCTAGAAGTCTATTGGTATAACAAGAATTAAGCCGCCCTGTCGGCTGAGGCGTTAGAATGCACCGACTCGCACTCTAACAAGTAAGACTCCCCCCAATGTAACCACCTGTTGGCCGGGTGGTGGCGACCCGTGATGCTTAAGGACGGGGTCTTGGTGGATGAGTCGTCGGAGGCGGCTTAAAGTCGGTATCAGCGAGGAAGTCGCTAGCGCTAGACCAAGTAGATTGTTTTTTGCGTCTGAGGTGTTAGCGCCACGCCTACTCATCAACCTCCTTACTTTAATGCACAGATCACTCTGCTACTCATATACTGAGTTGGCGAGGGTCCGATATCGAACTAGGAACCTCGTGGTTTCTAGCCGAACTCACCCACCCGTTCACTTTCTCTTCTATAAAAAAAAACAAAATGTATGATGCACTAATATCTATTAATAATGGAGATTCGCTTCCGGATTTTGTTTTTACACTGCTTACGTCACATTACAGAAAATCGTCATACATAGAAATAAATACACTCAAATTTGAACATGCAGTCCTCATTGTTCTTTAAAACAAGTTTTAATAAATATGACTGGTATTATATATCTATATATAGTTTGTTTTATTTTAATACATATTTAAAGTTTACATTTCAAATTGTTTTATTTTTTAATCCTTTAATGAATTTGATGATTTACTTACTTAGGGTACACACTTGCTGACATTGAATTTTTACTCCCACCCCTCAGGCAATATGTTTTCAAAAAATCTATTTTTACATCGCCCGGAGGTGTTTTTTATTTTGTACTAGTTCAAATAAAAGGCTGATGAAGTCCTGCTCAAGGCAAACGAAAATATGTCTTTTACATCTACTCGTTTGTGTTGTTCCTTTGTCCACATTTTCCCTCTACCCTTTACCCATATATTATTATATATATTATATATAATTATATATATATATATATGGGGGATAGTTTCTTGGTTTCGTTTAATAATGACACATCAACATCATGGATTATTAATGCCAAAGCCATCTTGTGTCGAAAAAATAGTATGTTCTGAAAGATGGGATTTTGAAAGAGACAGACAGACAGAGAATGTGTGTGTGAGAAAGAATGGGGCTTAGGAGAGAGAGAGAGAGAGAGAGAGAGAGAAGAGAGAGAGAGAGAGAGAGAGAGCGATGGGATATAAAGAGAGAGAGAGGGGAGAGAAAGAGAGATAGATGTTCGAAAGATGGGATTTCGAAAGAGAGAGAGAGAGAGAGAGAGAGAGAGATGGGACTGAGAGAGAGAGAGAGAGAGAGGGACTGAGAGAGAGAGAGGGGGGAAGTGTGAGGGAGCGATGAGATTATAAGAGAGACAGAGGGAGACAAAGAGATGTTCTGAAGATGGGATTTCGAAAGAGAGAGGAGAGAGAGATGAAAAGAGAGTGTGTGTGTAGAGAGGATGGGACTTTTCGAGTGAGAAAGCGTGAGAAGAGAAGAGAGAAGAGAGAGAGAGAGAAGGGGGGAGTGAGAGAGTGAGGAGCCGATGGAATTGTGAAGAGAGAGAGAGAAGAGAGAGAGAGAGAGAGAGAGAGAGAGGAGAGAGAGAGAGTAAACAAAGACAACGTGTGGTTTGAAAGGGTTAAAACAAAAAAACAACAAAAAACAAAAAAGAAGGGAGACAAGCCCGAACGTCAGAAAAGTTAGCTGACAAAGAACAGATAAATTCTGACCGATAAAAGAGGCGTACATAAACAAGAAGGAGAATGGGGAGCAGGAGGGAGCCAGCGTAAAAAAAACAGGAACGATGAGAGAGGGGTAGCGACGACGTGGGGGGGGGGGGAGGACGAAAATGCCAAAAAGAAAAAAAATCTCTAACAGAGTTGGCGGGAATTTGAGATGAAACCAAGAAATGAAGTTTCTTTGGGACAGCTGAGGATGGAGAGTAAGGAGGATGGAGAGTAAGGAGGAGAAGTAAGGAGGATGTCGGGGAGAGTAAGGAGAATTGGAAGAAAAAAAAAAAAGAAAGAAGAAAAAAAGAAAAAGAAAAAAAAAAGAAAAAGAAAAAAGAGAAAGAAAAACAAGAGAAAGTTGAGGTAGGGGTTGTTGTGTGTGTTAGTTTTGCTTTTTTTATTTAAAAAAAAAAAAAGTGAAATTCTTCGGCAAAAAGTACACAGAGTCGCTTGGGAAATATATTATCGGAATATTTACTTACATACAAATTAAAATGTACATCTACTAAATGTCTCGTTTACCCTTAAATCGGTACAAACAAATTCAGAGATTTAATATCATAAATAGATTGAAGAATGTGTTGGAATATACATATTTATTGTCAAATACTTACTAGCTATCTATGTGTGGTTTAGAGGAATAGCCCCAAGGACCTTCTGAAGAACACTGCTATTGCTGTGGAGAACTGGGAGAAGCTAGCTTGTAATAAACCTGGCTGGAGAGCCAGCATCTACCTGATGATTTAATATCATGATAGATTGATGAATTGTTGGGAACATACATATTTTATTGTCAATACTTATCTAGCTATCTAGTGTATCTATGTAGGTTTAAGGGAATGCCCCAAGGACCTTCTGAAGAACACTGCTATTTCTGGGGGGACTGGGAGAAGCTAGCTTGTAATAGACCCTGCTGGAGAGCCACATCTCCTGTCCGTGAAAGAATTTGAGTCCAAATCAACAACACCAAAAATTAAAGCGGCTATTAGAAAGGGTATTTTCAGTCCAGCAACATTCAAAGTGGAGAAGTTCCACATGTAGTTTATGTGGAAGGTATGTCTCTCCAGGGCTGGCCTGGTGAGTCATCTGAGAAAACACAAGGATACAGTGTCAAATTGCTAATGTCACCGAACTATGAAGGTTAAAAAAGGAAAGAAAAACAACAAGCAGGAAATGGTCTTACTTGACACGAGTTGACATTCATTATTTATATGGTGGCATAAGCATAAATTTTATCATCTGATTTAATCTGATACAACGAGAAGGACGTCCTTTCCTATGTCATATATTGAACCAAAAACTTTGTGTTGATTGCTGCGCAGGTTTGATGAGTTATTTGAGGGCTCATGAGAAGAAAGGGTTACTGGTGGTCGGGGTTATAGGATGTGAGGGACGACAGTGATCTGTAAAGATTATGCTATTCCTCTCTCTCTCTCTCTCTCTTCTCTCTCCTCTCCCCTCTCTCTCTCTCTCTCTCTAATATATATATATATATATAATATATATGTGTGTGTGTGTGTGTGGTGTGTCTTGTGTGTGTGAGGTATCCAAAATTTGGTAGTAAGGGATGATTCTATATGTGATTTCTAAGACAACATGTATTATATTGTATGATCCAGTATGTATAAATACAGTGAATCTTTAAATCACTACAGAGAGCCTCAATGAATAATAAACTTTTTAAAATATATACTTTATTGATGATTATCGATCTGATCAGACATATGGAGCTTTGTTAAATCAACTTAGATTTATAAAGACCAATATTGGTCGAAATAATTTATTATGAAATAACGGTGTTGAGTTTTTCCTTCCTTTCAAAGATATATATATTATAATATATATTATATATATATATATATATAATATATATATATATTATAAATAGTGTATTTTGCAGCATTTTTCTTTTAAATATGTTTGTGTTAAACTGTACAGACAATTCTTGTCGGTATTTCTTGTCGACTCGGGAACCTTCCCCGGACTCGTCAACCTTCTCGAGGACTCGGGAACCTTCTTTTCGGACTCAGAACCTTCTTTTCGAACTGCGGAACTTTCTTGTCGTAATCGGGAGCCATCACAGAACTTCGAAAAAGAAGGTTTTCGAGTCCAGATAACAAGGTTCCCGAATTCGAACAGAAATACCTGAAAAACGGCCGGAGGCATCTCGGCTGAAACGTTGTACAAATAACAATGAAGATGGGGACAATAGTCCGATAACGCAGATAAATACTATACATTCAACAGCCTCATCAAACATTCAGAGAAATATCATGAAAGATTGGAAACTAAGAGTTCCAACGGAAGTTACAGCTAAGATCCTGCTTTCACTGTTTTTTTTTTTTTTTTTTTTCTTTTTTTCGTGTTAAAAAACACCAGTACTTTACTTTGATAACGCCATATCATTTACGACGATAGAGTCCTGCTGATGGGCGGTTAGGCAATACTGGTTCGCGGGAAATACCCTTACATTACAAAAATAAATCTTTTAAAAAGATGATATATACATGACAGGGGCGGATGAGCTCTGGGGTTGGTCTGTTCGCGTTGGTGGGGTTTATTAGCGCGGCATGATGCAACGCTTCCTTGATCGTTGAAGGGTGCATCCTTTGAAAATGGACCGAATCTCAGGGCAATGCTGGTTGGTAATGATCAGGTCGTATTCTTTTAGCATTAAAGTATTCCGTTGCTGTCGCTTACGTGCTTATCAATGGTCAACATTTTATGGCAATTGAAGGAGGTGTGAGAAAAGAGAGAGGGAGGGAGGAAAGGACAGTATTGTCTTGTATTGTGTTTAATTTTAATGGCATATCAACCCCTGTTTCTGGGTCAGTTAAGTGCGAATCAAGTCATTTTGGTGATGATAATCCAGGTTGGCTTACGGTACCTGCTGTTGCTTAAATGGATCATGTCATCAATTTTCTTGGACAGGCTCATAGTTGCTTAACTTCGGTGATCTAGCGGGACCGGTGCTTTCAACGTGACTTGAACGTAAGCACACGCATTTGGGGGGGGGAGGGGGGGGGGGGAGTAGTAAATCTGCATCTAAGAAAGTGATGTCAATATAAGCAATAAAAAAGGCATGTAAACTGCATATAGACGACTATATCTGGCTCTGATACAGGGAGATCAGATCTCACTGCTGATTAGATGAAATGAGATTTGTTTCGTTCGTCAAGCTGAAACGCGGCGACTGCAGATGATAATGATACTATAAGTATATATATATATAGGTATAAATTAATATTACTACTTAAGAGTGAGGCAAGGAGGAGCTACGCAGAGACGAGAGATGTAGAAAGAGAGAGAGAGAGAGAGAGAGAGAGAGAGGAGAGAGAGATGAACACAACACACTACACACCACACACCACGACAGAAATAGATAATAGATAAATAGGAACAACATATATATATAATATATATTAATATATATATATATATAGATGATATGATAGATAGATAGATAGATAGATAGATATGAACCGCTGGGATAGATAGATCTGACAGACTGGGATAATGAGTAGTAGATAGATAAGATAGATATGAGCAGTACTGCGGGTAAGTAGAATAGATATAGATGATAGATAAGAACCGACTGGAATAGATAGATAGATATGAACAGACCTAGGATAGATAGATAATTAGATAGATAGATAGATAGAATANCACGAGAGATCGATTTTTTAGAGTTTTTTTATTATAACTAACCCCTAACCCTAACCCCTAACAAACAACCGGATTTTGACGTGCATGGAAAAAGTGTCTGTATGAATCGAGAATCGAAAAGGTGGTGCCTAAAGGTCAATTTATGGTCCAAAAAATGGAAAAGAAGAAGGTGACTGAGAGCGGGAAGATACACAATGGAAATTATGAAAGAAGGAGAGATTAAGAAGGGGGGGGGAAGAAAAGGAAGGAAGGGGAGGGAGGACAGGAAGGGAAGGAAGGGAGGAAGGGAGGAGGATAAGGAAGGAAGGAAGGAAGGAAGGAAGGAAGGAAGGAAGGAAACACAGACTGTTATGAAATATAAATAATAAAAGATAGAAAGGGTTTAGAAAAAAAGATTAGCGTTATCGTCTTCCGCGCCTTCTCTCTTCTCTTCTTTCACCCTACTCTCTTTCTTTCTTTCTTTCTCATCAATTTTTCTGTGTTTAGCATGTCCTTTTCCTTTACCTTTCTTTCTTTATATAAATTAAATGATCCATTGTTTAGCGTGGGGTGGACGGATGCTGCATAAAAAAAGAATTCGGCGATGAGCAACACCAGATAATCAGAATTTACCTATTTTGCACTTCATTTTGGACGATTTAGAACAGTCTCGGTTTTTAACCAGAGAGTGTTGCAAGATGATAACGGTCGTGCTTTAAGGAACACGAGAATTGACAAATATTGTTATTGCTATTATAATTAAGGCCGGTGCGTTCTTCGGGCTTCTTTAGATGAATGTTTTATCTGTCAACAGTTTTCAAGAATGCCAGCATTTTTTTTTAATTTCTTCAACAAATGACTTTTAAAAATAAACAACTAAAACGTTATTATAGGTTACTAATTAACAATAGATGACCGTGTTAATATTTCGATGTTTTTTTGCACCATCTTCAGCATTTGTTAATCAGATAACCGGCAAGTAACACACATGTTGTAGAAGTAGGTACCACCGAATTTTCTCTATGAAATTTACCACCCCCTTATGTTTAACACAATGAAACTTGCATGAAGGTTAATAATTATCTTGAAAGTTTTTTGTCCATTCGAAGAGAGAGAAACATTAAAAAAAAAACTCCTGATGTTTTTTTTTTAAAAATTTCACCTTACGGAAATAAGTTAAATTATGAACGAAAAAAACAATGTTTACATTTTTTCAACCGTTAAATCAATTGAAATTTAACGTAGCCAAAAACAAGTTATGACTAGAGGCTTTTTTAAAAATCTATGAAAATCATTAATGGTCGATTTTCAACGAAAATTTCCATAATTACTAACCCTTTGATGTAAATATGTCTGAAATAGTTTTTTTCCTAATATATATTAGGGGAAATATTTTTTTGCAAGGTCTACCCCCTTATTTTATTATGAAATATGAAAAAAATGAACCGACAAAAAACGATGTTTTACTTTATTTCTATAAAGATAAGAGTCTGAATAATTATATAAGAAAATTTTTATAAATTTCAATACAGAGTTCTTTTAGTAAAAGAACCATGAATAAAGAATTTGCTAAAAGTATTCCAATAAAAAATTGACCATGTTGTAAAAAAACAGACTGTTTTACCTATTTTTCAAAATAACGGTGAGTAAATTTTCCCCCAAATGGATAATTTGATTTTTGAATTAACTGTTTTTTCTTTGGTAACAATTTTTATGTTCGTTATTTCTTTTTTTTGCGAGATTTAAAAAAAGTTAAAAAATATTTACGTTTCTTCTTCAATAATGACAAATTAATCACGGGACCTATTGTGGTGATACCTATGGAAAAGCAAGAATGAACTCATAAGTGACATTCTCCCAGGGAAAACCTGCACGTGGACACACCAAGTGTAGGCTGATCAGCAAAACTCTATTTTAAATATTTCGATATTTATTGCATCATCCTCAGCAATCATAATCAGATGAACTGCAAGTACACACATGCTGGAGAAGCAAGACGAACTCATAAGTGACATTCAACTCCAGGGAAAAGCTGCACTTGGACACACTCAAGTAGGCCGATCAGTAAAAACATAAATTAATAATTCGATGTTTATTTGTATCATCCTCAGGCATTTGTATAATAATATACCAGCAGTACAACACATGCTGAAGAAGCAAGAACGAAGTCATAAGTGACATTCACACCAGGGGAAAATGCACATGGACTACAAGTGTAGGCCGATCAGCAAAAACCTATGTTAATAATTGATGTTTTTTTACATCATCCTCAGCATATTCATAAATCAGGATAACGCTGTTCATAGGACAGCACCGGTGTAGGTTAGCTAGTAAAAAAGACCTATGTTGATATTTCGATGTTTATTACATCATCCTAATCATTCATAAACAGATAAACAGCAAGTACACACATTGAAGAAGTAAGAACGAACGCATAAGTGACATTCACATAGGGAAAACTTGCACATGGACACACCATTGTAGGCCGACCGGAAACAAACCTATGTTATATAATATTCGATGTTTTTTTTTTACAATTATCCTGCAGCATTCATAATCAGATAACCTGTTCATGGACACAACCGGTGTAGGTTAAGCAGTAAAGACCTATGTTGATATTTCGATGTTTATTTACATCATCCTATCATTCATAAACAGATAAACAGCAAGTACAACATTTTGAAGAAGTAAGAACGAACGCATAAGTGACATTCACATAGGGAAAACTTGCACATGGACACACCAGTGTAGCGACCGAAACAGGAAAACCCTATGTTAATAATTCGATGTTTTTTTTTACATCATCCTCAGCATTCGTAATCAGAATGGACACACCGGTGTAGGTTAAGCAGTAAAATCCTATGTTGATATTTCGATGTTTATTTACATCATCGTCAGCAAAATGAAATTTTAAAAAGATTACTAATTATCCTTTTACTGGCCATAATAAAATTCAAAAAGTGTTTGGGGTTTATTTTAATAGATAGAAAAAAAGACGTGGAAGGACGGATAAAGAAAAAAACACGAACCAGTTTTTAGGGGGTAGGGTGAGGTGGCGATCAAGATTTATGTTTTTCGGGATGATATTAAGCGAGAAAAAAGAGAGACGATCCTACAATTTTTTTTTTTTTTTTAAATAAGGAAAGCGGGAAGAAATAAAGGAGTGTAGAAATGGGGGGAGGCGAGGGGTGTTAAAATGGCAACAAATGTTTTCTTGTAAAACTAGAACTAAAATGAAAAAAAAGGAGAAATTAGGTGTGTGGGGGGGGGGGGGGGAGAATGAAAAAAAATGAAGAAAAACAAATAAATTCTAAGTCGTTTGGCCGAAAAAAAAAGAAAAATAAATGTAAAAAGAAAAAGAAAAACAAAAGAGAAAAACGAAAAGAAAAAAAGCTAATTTTAATACACAACACGCACATGTAGATTGTTTATATATATATATTATATATATATATATATATATTATAATATATGTATGTATGTGTATGTGTGTGTATGTGTGTGTGTGGTTTGAACAATCGCATAGACGAGAAACTCCGCCTTTTGTCAATTTTCCATACTTCCAATACAAACAAAAAGTTTCCCAACATCCATCACACCACACACACACACACACACACGCGCACGCACAACAACACACACACACCATATATATATATATATATATATATATAGT